>OZ035844.1:2869796-2905371 GCA_964034765.1 Knipowitschia caucasica | reverse complement strand
AAATGAAATTTGTACTATGGTGTGGTACGACCAGGCTAGGGACAGAAGTCTCCTGGAAAAGTCAGTGTGACGTTCCAGGTTAAATAAAGATAGATACAATTTGCAAACTGCTTAAATTGGATTTGACAGTGGGTCAGATTATATCAAAATCCTTTTATTAAAAAACTTTTCACTATAAAAATCCATACTCATACCAATACAATTAGTATGCAAAAACACAAAAAAGAAAAGGCATTGGCCTTTGAGCCTGAAGGTTATGGTTTTGAGGCCACCGCAAGACCTTCTCCGCCAACTCCCACTGATGTCTGGTGTTGTTGTGTCCTTGGGCTGGTGCTCTGTGAACTGGGTGGCAGCGGATTACTGCCCGACCCAGAAAAGAGTTAAGGGGAAGAAAATGGATGGATGGACATGGGGATAAAGCGGGGGATACTGTCACAAATATTGTCTGAGTTGAAGGCTGTCTTTCTGTTTGTTCAATTCAACAAAACTCACGATAAATCTGTTCAAAATAAAATACTTTCAAACCTAATCGGCACGGTGGCTGAGTGGGTAGCACTCTTGCCTCTCAGCAAGAAGGTCCTGGGTTCGAATCCCGGTCGGACCAGGGCCTTTCTGAGTGGAGTTTGCATGTTCTCCCCGTGTCTGCGTAGGTTTCCTCCGGGTACTCCGGTTTCCCCTACCACTAAAAATATGTCCAATAGACATGTCTGGCATGCGCCTCCTGTACTGGCGACCCCGCTCCCATCTCTGTGTGGAGTGAGAGACAAATGCCCATAATTAACAATTGTAAACCGCTTTGAGACTCAGATCTGCAGTGAAAAGGCGGTATATAAATAAAGATTAATACTACTAATCGACTGGAAACAAAATGTAAACCTATGCTCCAAAAGTAAGGAATTCCATACGTAACTTTTTAGTAACTGTCTGGCATGCTAATATGTTGTGCGCATATAGTTTGTGAATGTGTTTTTCCCGTCCACACCTCACACCTCACTTATGACACTGCTGTTTCGAAGTGTGGCAAAGGTTATGCGTGTGCCGTCTCTAAAGCCTTTCATTGTCTGAGCTTTTAAACAAATACTCGCGTCAAGTCGAGCATTTTAGGTCAGCTGCTTTCATGTCCCGAAGCCCTGGAGTTATGGAGAGCAGCAACAATGTAGGCCCTGCTCAAAGACATATTTATTTCATCGCGTAATAACAGGCCGTTTTATAACTCCGTCTCGCTCGGCAAATAAAATCGGCTACAAAACAGGTTTCCTCCCGCAACGCTTTTTCATAAATGCCAAAATGAATCAGCAGGAACAGAGGGCACTGTGGAAAAGGCAGTGTTGTAGTGTTGAGGATTTAGCATTTTTGTCTCTGTTTGCAATCTTAATGCGACAAATATTTTTATCGGAACAAAAAGTGCAGCCAGAAAATGTTCAGCCAAATACTCATCGCAGATTAAGTTTTATTAAAGTTACAAAGTTTTGGTATCTTCAACTTGGTTTGCTTTGGTAAATCCTCAGACTATGATGCCATGTTCAGAGCAGTTTTTCTTTTTTTTGACAACAATATTAGTTTTGGGAATTTCTCTAGTAAATTCTACGTGCCGTCAATTAAAAGAATGGCCCTTGAAGAACAAATATTATGCATTATTTTACTATTGCCTCAGGGGTAATGTGATCAACTGTGTGTGTGTGTGTGTGTGTATTTGTTTGATTGAGCTATTTTTACTCACAGATAAATAGACACAAACAGTTTAGGTTCAAAATCACAGTCTGGGTGCTTTTCTAGTTTATGTAATGAAAGCATCCATATTGCAAAAGTCAACTTGATTTATTAATGATTCATTTGAAATGCTTTTTTTAATGCATTGCAAAATCACCCACACCCACTAACAAAATAAAAAACACACTGTTGCAACAAAAACTACATTTCCTAACAATTCTTCTGTAATAATATCCAGCAATAACAGCGACCAACACACACACACACACACACACACACACACTTTGCATTTGCATTGTTTCTGTATAATGCAATTTGTCACTTTTATTCTTGATGCTTCCAAAAAAAAAAAAAAAAAGTTCTTTTACATCTTTGTGATCAGACACTGGACAATGTCGCTGTATAATTGTCCATAATTGGGACCGCTCTAAAAGTGATGCTGAAAAATGTTTTGTCCCCTCCAGGCTTGGCCCTAAGACCTCTATCTAAAAGTTTCAATTGTGCAAAAAGAAATGGACTAAATGAGAAGAATGCCATATGTTCCCTTTCAATAGAGATTCAAACTTTATCGAATTAGTTTTGACAAGCTTTTCCTTCATCTGATGCTTGTTTCCTGCCAATTCTCGTCCTGCGCCGAGCTGTTTAACAGTTATTTTTCTGCATTACACCGCTTCATTTGTCTTTCATTTTCAGACAGCAGGCACGGACGTCATCGCTACATAAATATAAACGCTAACCCGCTCAGATGTGCGGGCACACTTCCACCTTTTTTTTTCTTCTATCTCCCGGGGGAAAACAACAGCAAGAGAAACGGGGAAAATAATATATTGACTAATTCGACATTTGGCTTCGAATCTGGCAGAATTAATGACCGCCAAAAATCAACTCAAAAAAGCCCATTAGGAATCCTCATTGCATTCCCTGTTTTGATGGTTTTAATCTGCGGATAGGAAATGGGCAATTGTAGTGTGTTTTGGAAGGGTCTGGCGGAGGCGGGGGAGGTCCAGGCAGGGGTGGGCACAGGAATTTCAATTAAGCAGAACGTTTTAGCTTAGTGCGGATTGCGTAACTCTCCGCACAGCTGGGGGTCTCGGCGAAAACATGCGTCGCTTGACAAACTTCCATAAAGGCACGCCGAGAATTCTTGACATGTCTTCTTGTACAGTGAATTCATGCGAGTATGGATTTATAATGTGTACAGAGGCTCTATCTGGAATTTGTACAGTGTCTTGCCCCAAACAAAAAAGAGAAAAGTCAAATTCTGATGAGAATAGAGATGGAAAGATGATAGATACTTTATTGATCCCTGTAGGACGGAGCAGCCATAGAGCGTGTTTTCTTCTTGTCCATGTTGCCACAAACTTAGATGAGCAATGTTTTCCAAGTGCAATTTTTCCCAATTACTCGAAGCCAGAGTTTCCCAAACAGGGGTGCGCGGGGCTCTTACAGGGGCTACTTGAAGTAATTCTCAAAACGTGTAAACCGAGGTTACACATACTGTAGCATTGGCTATGGCATGGTATACATACATTTAAAGATACTTTTCTCAGGAATTCCACCATATAAATGATTTTTTTTCTCAACATTAAGCCTAAAGCAAAATTAATATAATTATAAATTTTCCATCAGTGCAATGACAATCTTTTTTTTTCGGTGCAAGCATGTCATTTTTATCAGAAAAATGAATATACATACTGTACATAATTAAACAGAAAAAATCCATGGAGACTTTGGTTTAGCAGTGAATCCTGAAAACACACAATGAGTTTGCCTCTCCTCGGCCATGATAAAGGACTTTGGCAGTATTTTTCTTTAAGCACAAAGGTGATTTCAACCTATCACAGTGAAGTACAAACTCTTAAAAGTTGTTTTTTTAGCTTGCTCTTGTTATTAACCAAAAGAATAGATTCCCTTTGTTTATGCTCTCGATCGATACTGACCGCTTACTGACCTCAGCGCGCCTCCGCCATTCCAACCTGTTTGGGTGTGAGGCTGTGGGCGTGAGATTTATGAAACAGATCAGTCTGCGGCCTTTACAATAAAGTTGTCATAAAGCTCACGGTGAAGAGATGTTTCAGTAAATCTGAAAGTCAACACGCTGTGCTTACTCTAACCTACATTACTGACGTCCATAAGAGCAGGATGCATCTTTGAGAGATCGAGGCCAGTCACATCTGAGGAGTATACATGTCGTTTGTGGCAACTTAGAAAATCTTTAAACACATAAACCTTAAGGCATACCAATCTTTTTCTTCGCTGCAAAGACTTATATATATGGGTATTTTTTTATTAAGTAAATAATATCTACAGCAAAATAAAGTTGATCAAAATTGAAACAAAAATTACACAATCTGAAATAAACCGACCACATTTTCACTTTTTTAAAGAGAAGATATAAGTTTAAGAAATCTCAAGGTAAAACGCTTTTTCGGCTTAAGTCACAAATGGCAATAGATATAAAGTCCAAAATGATTATGATTTATATCCATGTGTCGTGTAAACACAGTGACCACAAAAATCCTGATTGAAGTCACTCTTGTAAAAACTGATCTGAGCACAGGTCAGGGATCTGACACAAATATGTCTATTTGGTCAAAAAACAAACTTCTGCATTTATAAACAGAAGTTTTTAAAGATTGAGAAAGTGCTGCGACAGTTCCAGAACATGAGAACATGATGTGAAAATCTGGCCAAAGTTCATTCATGTCATGAGATTCATCGTAATTGCTTTTTTAATGGATCTGTAGTTTACACAAGATACGCTAAAATGACACAAATCAGTAACTCTGTGGACTCGTATAAAAAGAACAAGACCCACTCGTGTTTCCTGAGACACCGGATTAGAATCAATGAACTAACTAGTCAAGAGGACATGTTCTCAGATGCCTAATTTGAAACAATAATATATACTGTATGTGTGTTCTGACCTTTCAGTCTGGTTTCAGTTCCACTCAGTGAAGTTCCACTCCACTGAAACTGCTTTACTGAAAGTGTTTAGTGACATCATGATGGCTGCCGACTTTGGTAAATGTTCCGTCCTGGTCCTGTTAGACCTGTCGTCTGCCTTTGACACGGTGGACCATGGCATCTTGGTCTTTAACTCAGAGCTTAACATGCCGCAGTCTAGAGTGATTTAGATCATACCTGACAGGTAGAACTTTCTGTGTGTCCTCAAACAACCTGGTGTCTGAATTTGCAGACCTACAGTGGGGTGTACCCCAAGGCTCTGTTCTTGGGTCTATTTTGTTTATGATGTACCTGCTCCCTCTAGGCAAGTTGATCCAGCAGTTCAGTGAGGTGTCCTACCACCTGTATGCTGACAATCTCCAGCTGTACTGCTCTTTTACGCCCTCTGAACCCCAGAGACTGGTTGCTCTCACCAACTGTCTAGACAGAATAAAGATATGGCTTTGTGACAATAGCCTCCAGCTGAATTGGTAAAACCGAAACCTTAGTTGTAGCCCCCGGACAGTATTGTGCCTCTCATGACTCAGCACCTTGGTGACCTAAGTAGCTCAGTGGAAAAGAGTCTGAGGAACCATGGAGTCACTTTTGATGAAGGGATATCCCTAGAACGTCATACCAAACAGCTGATCCGAAACTGTAACTTCCACTTGTGCAACATCTCCAAGCTCGGACATACGTCTCGGGTCAGGAGCTGGAGATGATTGTCCACGCTTTTGTTTCCTCGCGATTGGACTACTGTAACAGCCTGCTTACATAGTAAAAAAGCTTGTTTACAAGTTGTTCAAAATTCTGCCGCGAGGCTTTTGACCCGCACCCACAGGAGAGCCCACATTACTCTGGGTAATGAAGTCCTTACATTGGCTCCCTGTCTCACACAGAATTTGGATACTGACATTCAGGGCTCTTCATGGTCAGGCGCCTGAATACATCCAGGGCCTGATCCATCCCTATGTCTCCAACAGGAGCCTGAGGTCCTCCACTCAGAACCTGTTGATGGTCCCCCGCACTCACTTTAAAACCAGAGGAGACAGATCCTTCCAGGCATTTGCTCCTCACCTTTGGAATGAGCCTCCTCAGTCTCTGCGTATGTTAGAGACTGTCAATGATTTGAAGTCCCAACTTTAAGACCTATTTGTTTAGACAGGCTTTCTCGCCTCACTGTTCATAGACCTCTGTGAACTGTGTTTTTCTGTGTTTTTGTTTTAATCTGACTTGTATGTGTATTTTATGCGTTTTAATGTGTGAAGCGCTTTGTGATCCTGGTCTGTGAAATGCGCTATACAAATAAACGTTACTTACTCACTTACTTCTATAAACGCAACATTTTGAGCCAAAAAATAATCCGCTCCCATTGTCTTCATCTAAATAGTTTACATGATAGGTTTACTTTTTGGGAAGAGCAGTGTGCAGCCTCATTCCTCAATAACACTGCAGAAAGGGGCGAAAAATAAGTCAAAAATATGAGTCCAGTCCAACTGCTTTAGGACAAGGTTTTCCAATGGGACAAAGCAAAACGATCTTCTTTCAAAAAGATACGAGATACGTTCCTCTTGGAATAAGAATAAAAGCAACAGTTCTGATAATAAGACTAAATGGCTTTATCCCATTGGCAAATCTTGTTTTAAGACAGTCAGAAAGTATTCAAATTAAGATTAAAAAAACACTTGATTCAAGCAATTTTAACTCATATTTTTCATTTTTTTGCGATGCACAGGCCTTTTGCCCTTTCCTTACACACTGAGAAACACAAATGTCATGTTGTCTTTTTGCTGAGAAAAATAACATTTAGACGGTAATTAGACCAAACTGTTTTTTGTGCTTTCATGTGGCTCTGGTGAAGGTTATCGGACTACTGCTGAAGAAGGTTTTTAAAGTGGGTTGAAAGTTTGTTTTGACACATTCCTGTTTTTCCTGTGCTGAAAAGCCAACACGGGTCGAAACACGAATCTAAAGATATGATTCACCGTTCTAGGGTTGTGCTTTTGGTTGAAAGTTAAATGAAACGTTTTGCAATATCAACTAGAAATAAATAAAGAAATTCTGGCTCAAACATATAACAGGCTTTTAAAACACAATTATAGCCTATATTTTGACAATTGTTCATGTTAAATATTCAATTCTTGTCATGTTTTGTGGTGTAATTCGAGTTACGATATTATTTCACACTCTAAAACATAATCTCAATCCTTATTTGACCTTATAAAGTCCACTATTTGATTAAAAAAACAGAGGATGGTATGATTTTAAGATGAGATAATATACATAAAGCTTTATTGGTCACATAATGGAGAAATTTACATGTCACATTTGGCATAAATAGGATCACTCGGGACATGTAAAAGACAAAAAATGTGCAAAGATGTTAAAAAAATAAAAATAAAATGGTGAATGATAGTCTCTTTTGTGCTATTAAATTAAAAGAGACTGTAGCAGTGCGAGTTTAGAGTTTGGAACCGTACAGACTCCTTCTCCCCTTTAAAGTCAAACCCAAACTGCCATTTCTTTTAGAGCTTCCTTCAGTCTTTGAGCGAAGCCTGCCGCTGACCCTGTGCTGAGGTTTCCGTGTATGAAGCGTAGCAGGTAAACGGGTTCACGTGTGAGCATTTGGACGCTTGCACTCACATCTGGACTCCCACCCTCTCCCCTCCCCTCTCTCTGCGCACGCTCTATACTCCCACGCCGCCTCCACAACACAGGCCGGTGCTGGTTAAGTCCTGGACAGTGCAGGCAGCGGCCCTCAGTCACGACAGGGCTGGAGCCTCGGGTGCAAACAGAGGTCGGTAAAGGCTCTCCCGGGCACACAATGTTCCCCGCTCTGTGTAAAAAGAGATTGAAAAATACAGTGAGGACAAACCAGTTTATAGGGGTGTACTGTATTGTGCAAAAATGTACATAGAAAATCATTTTATCTTTTCTATTTGCTCGGTCATCTCGTGATAGATTCATGAGTCATGTTTCTAATCTCTTCTCATACACTAGATCCACACGGGATTTGGTATTGGCACGAAGGCTTCTGCTTTGTCTGCGCTTTGTTGTGAGGATATTTCTTTGGGTGTAGCATTGAGGGGTGGTCACGAATGAGTAACATAATATTCAATATGGAAATCGACAAACTTCAACACTTATTACTATCCACTGTTCCATGGGAGTCCTAGATTATTTTAGATTATTATATGGATTATATTTTGATCATGAAATCCAGAAATATGAATTCAATGTCAGCAACAACACCAACTCCCCAAAGTGCTGCAGGAACGAAAGAAGATTAGAATTCACACCAAATCCTCAGTCTTTGATTCTTAACCTAGCGATCTATAATTCTTTATTTTTTTATTTGACTTTTATTTAACCAAGAAAGTCCTGTTGAGATTTGGACCCTTTTTTTCAAGGGAGTCCTGGAGGTTGAAGGTGAGGTCCCTAACTTTGTTTTTCCCAACAGAAAGAAACTTCGATCAACTCAGATCAACGACATAGTTTTTCATGCGTGTCTTCATTATTAGAAAACATGATATCTTAATGTTTGTGAGAGCCTTATGAGTCACTATTTGACTCTTTGGGCTGTGAGCTGATGAGAGAGTGAGAGTGGTGTCTAGCCAGGGATGATAGTGATAGTATTTATGTACGGTTCTAAAATCCTATTTTTTTTTTTTGTGCTTCTAAAGTTGGCCACCCCAGCTATACCAAGACAACCAGCATTACACCAAAATACAACAAATACAGTATATACTTTAAATAATCTTTAAGTTAAGGATGACTTGTTGAACAAACCCACATTAAAGTTAAAAAATGGCTAAAAAAAAACCAAGCTTGTGAGAAGAATGCAAGACACTAAAAGACTATTGTAAATATTTTGCACTGTGTATTCTGTGTTTTTTATAATCTGTAAATATGATGTATTCTTAAGGACCAGGTCTGTGAATTAGCTGTTAGCTGTACGGTCTACGAACACGGCAGCGGTTAATTGTAACAATGCTTCTTGTTCTGCACTTATGAAATAAACATAATAAATGATAAAAAATGGTCCGGGCTAATACCGACAGTCAGACCATAATTAACCGGTGAAACTGAATTTTAGCGTCTGTTATTGGCACTATAAAGACATGTATAGCAGATTTTACTTACAACACAATAAGACCATGTAACAGCTTTCCTTTAATCACTCCATACCTGGTTTTAAGCTAACAAAAATCATTTAATCCGGCCACATAAAGGACTAGTTTTCATCTGTTGGTTTTGGCTTTTTGACAGTTTACGTGTAGCATCTCCTGCACAATGTGGCGTGTGTGGAGCAGGAGAATGGGCCCATTGAAGTCGGCTGCTGCGTGTTTTGATAAGTGTAGAATGGTCTCTTTCTATCTCAAGGGGTCCATGGTTCTTCTACAGAGTCCAGCTTTGTTTGCGGATTTGTCTGGATAATAGTTTTTTATACGCGTTAAACAAATGGAGACTAAGGTGTGTTGTGTCAAGCTTATGATAGATGAGAGGTTTGTTTTATTCACCGGAGCATTTCAAGAATGTGTTTGGATCAATACCGAGGCTGAAAAATGTCAAAATATCTCATGTTCAACACTAAATTTCCCAGAATTAAAAACAATACAATCCTGAGAAATTCCCTCCAAAAATTTTTAGTTTTTCACCAGAATTATTAAAATGATTAAAACATTAGTAAAAAATGTGTTGCCATCGTAACTAGTACTAGATTTTCTTAATGGTAGAACTACTCACATTTCAAAATAAAAGTTAATTTAATCATAACTTTAGACATAGATAAAGAAAAAAGTCAGTTTATTTCAAGTTATGAAGACTAAAAATGTACATGAGGCCAGTATTTTCACTTCCAAAACTAAAGAAGGGAACGCTGGTGTTAATACTCCCTCCCCACTCCACAGATCTGATCAGAAAAAAACATGATTTTTGCTCAAACTCATAGGTAGCAAACTTAACTTTTTAATTTAAGCTATTTTTGGGAATAAAGCTGTAATTGTAGCAAATGTCATGGAATAATTCCTACTTTTAACTCAAGAATGTGTATGGGAATTAGATATAAAAGTGATCTGGCCTTCTGTAAGTCACAACGACCCGATTGTGTATCCATGTTATGACTCTGATATGTTCTGTTGTCTCTGGATGCGACACGTATATGTTTTTATATGTGTGTGACGTATCTGTGACGTAACAAATGACTATATAAACCATGTCCTGACTTTGTTCTGTCTGAAAAAGACTGGAAACACAAGAGGAAGGTGTTGGTCAGTGAGTCCTCAGTGCGTGAGGTGCCACCGCCCTGAGCACATCTGGTAACCATAGCAACCTCTGACTCATCCCTTTCAAACGTCGGCCATGTTTTTAGTCACATACTGTAGGAAAGTGAATCAAACATGAGAACACACTGTAGTAAGAGTAGGATTTATAGTTGTGATTAGAGTGCAGAAAGATCCAGAACACTCAACGTAAAAAAAAAAACATTTATGGACAATTATTGACATTTATGGACATTGGTCATCTGTCGCTTATAGAACAATGGTTGTATGTGGTTTTTTTATTTTTTATTTTTGCATTTCTTGTGTTCGCAATGTTTGATTCTCTGATCTTTGTTGGCGAATTCAACGGTTTTGTAATGTCCTCTGAGATAACTACTGTTTTATTGAATTGAACAGTTGTTGATAGCAGTAATTTGTAACGCAGGTGTCAATTTGACAAACTATTATCTTGAGTTGGTTTTTATCTTTGAGTGTGACGTCACTGCGTTTGAGACGTTTACCCAATCCGTGTTCGATATAGTCCGCTATGCCGGAAGTATCAGGACTTGCGAGAGCAGAGCGTGCTTTGGATGTGCTGCGGGAGCCGACTGCCTTTCTCTCATGCGTTACGAAACTGCCGCGTATGTCAGAGTTTACACGCGGAATTGGCATGTGATGGCGAGCTAGAGTCCACTGGAACTGAACCTCTGATTCTGGACCCTGAAGGAGTTCCTCCTCCACCACTGGTCCTGGGCTGGTAGGAGGCTTCCGCAGCCTATAATTGAACTCTTGCACACAGCACTTTATTGGGATCCTTACAACTGAGTCATATCTCAACACTACTCCTTCAACACTACCCATTCCTTCCGAAACCCATCGATCCCCCTCGGTGTTGGAGAATCCCAACTCTGGGATTACTTGTGTTGAACTTGGACTTGGATGCACTCGCACTTTACAGAACTTAAAGTCGCGTATTTGCACACCAGTTCCTTGATTACCTGAGAGTACTTGAACGTTGTTTATTTTTGTATTGTAAATATATCTTTGCTCGAGTATTGCATCATTATGAATGGCCATTCAATGTTTTTCACTGTCTATATTGTTATTCACTGTCACTGTATATAATTGTCTAATACATGGTGCAAACCAACGGTATATACAGTTTCTGCCTCCTCTCTCCCAGAGTCGTTCCAGAGTTTTCTGATACTAGCCTAAATCTATCTCTTTTCCTAGTTAGCATTTTGAGATAACAAACTAAAGTACATTACAACATTACTTATATATCCAGCTACTAGTTCTTATTAGCTATTGGGTAACGTATATGCTACATGATTTTTGGCGAGCTAGCCAGGAGAGAGGTTGGTAGAATCGTGTTGAATAAATTGTGTATTGAGACAGTGGTGCAACAAAACAAAGAACATGGATGTGTTTGAGAAACTTGGCATAACTATTCCCAATGCTGTTATTGTAGACTGTGCCACTAAAACAGAGACCGACGAAGAAGTAATCGAGTTCTTGAGTAGGTTTGGCTCTATATCGAAACCAGTTTTAATTGATGAACCTGCGTCAGTGTTTGATCGTAACCTTGTTATTGAATTTTCTTACAATACTGCTCTTGTCGCGTTACGTCCCAAATTACCGTACATCTTTGATAGTAGCGATGGCACCACTTCGTATACAATTTCTGAGCTTGCGGCGAGTTGCGCTGATGAAGTAGAAAAACAGCAGACCAGTAAATATTTGTCTGAGTTGCAAACCCTGGCGAAGCGTACCGGGAAGAGTTACGCAACTGTTCTGCAGGACGTAATGTCTCTACTTGGCCATTCCATCACGGAGCTTGGTCCGGCTCCGGCGGCGAGTGCGATGACGTCTGATGTGGAGCTGCCATCTTTCTCACGGGGTGCCACACAGGATGGTCCTGATCCCACGACCAGGCCCAGTGAAGCATTACCTCGCATGCAACAAACGTTTTCACGTCCAGCCATGTCTGAGTTAAATCCACCAGAAGTGCAACGCTATGTTGTTGAACACATTGTTAAAAATGAAGATAATGCACTCTTACATTTATCCACACAAAGATTGAGAGTTTTTTCTGGACGGACGCCTCGACCACAAAATGAAACAGACTATGAAACTTGGAGATCCACTGTTGATCTAATGCTTAATGATCCCTCTATCTCCGATTTACAGAGATCTCGGAAGATATTTGAGAGTCTTTTACCCCCTGCCGCCGACATGGTGAAGCATCTTAAGTCTGAAACGCCACCGGCTGTGTACATCCATATTCTTGACTCTGCTTATGGTACGGTGCAAGATGGTGACGAGCTTTACGCCAAGTTCATGGATACTTTTCAAGACTCTGGAGAAAAGCCGTCTTCTTATCTTCAACGATTACAAGTAGCGCTAGGGTTGGCAGTGAAGAGGGGAGGCATTCCATACGCTGAAGTCAATAAACATCTTCTCAACCAGTTCTGTAGAGGCTGTTGGGATAACACACTAATATCCGAACTCCAGCTCAAGCAACGAAAGTCTAACCCTCCATCTTTTGCTGACCTGCTGCTACTGCTTCGTACAGAGGAAGATCGGGAGGCTGCCAAGGTCCAAAGAATGAAGCAACATTTAGGCCCAGTCAAAGCTAAAGTCATATCCCATTACCAGTATACACACACAAGTGAAAGACAACCCGAAGTAGCCACGCTCGAGCAACTGTCAAAACAAATATCTGACATACAGAGACAATTGGCTTCATTGACCGCCCACCAATCCCAGTTGCACAAGTCCCCTGCAGTTAGGGCCGGTCCTGGCATTAGTTCGGGTGAAGGTCGGGGGGTGGGCAAGCCAGAAAGAAACCCACCTTCTGTGCCTAAGCCTGGCTATTGTTTTAGGTGTGGCAAAGAAGGCCATATTAGACCACAATGCGATAACCCCCCAAACTCTGCCCTTGTTGCCGTAAAACGAAAACAATTTGAAGAGAAGAAAGGCAAGTGGGGAAAATCGAAAGCATTCCACCAGTCTTTAAACTGAATGAAGTTTCTGTTAAGGGGCGAATGGAAACTGTGGACCAAAAATGTCCCAAGACTAGTCAACCCGTTATCTGCAAAGAACACTCATCGAATTCAAAGTTTTACTTACCAAAAGGGCTCATCGGATCCAAGTGCACGAGTGAAGTTTTCATAGCGGGTCAAGTCTGTCATTGCTTACTCGATACAGGATCGCAAGTAACCACTGTGCCAGTCTCATTTTACAACAAGTATCTGTCCCGCCAGACGTTGAAACCATTGTATGACCTACTTCAAGTAGAGGGCGCTGCAGGTCAAACCGTTCCTTACCTGGGGTACATCGAAATGAACATTCGTTTTCCAAAAGACTTTATCGGAATTGACACTGATGTATTAACACTTGCACTCGTTGTCCCAGATTTTTCATCTGAGGTTTCATCGCAAGTGCTCATTGGAATGAATACACTGGAGCCATTGTATGATCAATACATGGAAAGTGAACATGCCAGCTTCCAGCCAGCAGCACATGGTTACAAAGCAGTGCTGCAATTACTCCAGTTGAAACACCATCACAACCAGTTGGGTGGTGAAGGGGTTATAAGGCTTTCCAGCCAGACTCCAGTAATAATTCCCGCTGGTCGTACTGTAACTGTTGAGGGTTCTATACATGCAATCTCTCCGCCACAGGGCTGCACAGTGCTTATTGAACACCCCACAATTCCACTGGCAGGAGGATTGTGTGTCACTAGCTGTCTCATCTCTGTTCAACACAACTCACATAGAGTTCCAGTTATTCTGAGGAATGAATCAGAGCATGATGTGTCAATCCCACCCATGAGTCCCATTGCTGTTCTCGTGTTGACTCCCCAAATCTTGTCACATGCTGTTTCAACCCAAGCCGATGAAAGAACCACTTCCCACATCCAACTCAACTTTGGAGATTCTCCATTATCTGAGGAATGGAAGGAAAGGATTACAAGAACGTTGAACAAAATCCCTGAAGTTTTCGCGCACCATGATCTTGATTTTGGGAGAACTGACAAAATTAAACACAGCATAAAGTTAAACGATGAGACTCCCATTCAAGCAACGTCCAAGACCCATACATCCACAAGATATTGAGGCCGTACGGAAACACTTACGTGATCTCCTCCAAGCTGAAGTAATTCGGGAGTCTGAGTCCCCATTTGCGTCTCCAATTGTTGTTGTGCGCAAAAAGAATGGTGATGTCCGGTTATGCATCGATTATAGAAAACTGAACCTTCAAACAATAAAAGATGCCTACGCTGTTCCAAATCTGGAAGAGTCATTCTCTGCATTAACTGGTTCCAAGTGGTTTAGTGTGTTGGACCTCAAGTCCGGCTACTACCAAATCGAAATGGCAGAAGCAGACAAAGCAAAAACGGCGTTCGTAACTCCCTTAGGATTTTGGGAGTTCAACCGCATGCCGCAAGGCGTTACCAATGCTCCTTCCACGTTTCAGCGTCTTATGGAGAAATGTATGGCTGATCTTAACTTAAAGCAAGTTCTTGTGTTTTTAGATGATTTGATTGTGTTCTCTAGTACGTTAGAGGAACATGAAGAGAGGCTAATGCGTGTTCTCAACAGGCTGAAAGAATACGGTCTTAAACTATCCCTAGAGAAATGTAAATTCTTTCAGACTTCAGTTCGATACCTTGGACATGTGGTGTCTGAAAATGGAGTTGAGACCGACCCCGATAAACTCATTGCCCTGAAATCTTGGCCAGTTCCAAAGCGACTAAAAGAGTTGAAGTCTTTCCTTGGCTTTGCCGGATATTATAGGCGCTTTATCTGCGGTTATGCAGCCATCGCTAAGCCACTCAACGACTTGACGAGAGGCTATGGCCTGAACCGTAAAGCAGAGAAGAAGGCTACCGCCAAAAGTGCCCAAGACTTCAATCGGCCATTTGGAGAAAAATGGACGCCAGAGTGCCAACATGCTTTTGAAGAGCTAATCACCAAGCTTACCACTGCACCTGTCCTTGGGTTTGCTGACCCGCAGAGACCGTATATATTGCACACGGATGCGAGTGCTGTTGGGCTTGGTGCCGCGCTTTATCAGGAGCAGGAGGGTCATCTTAGGGTAATTGCTTATGCCAGCCGCGGACTCTCGCTAAGTGAGTCAAGGTACCCGGCCCATAAACTTGAATTTCTGGCGTTGAAATGGTCTATTTCTGAGAAATTTCATGATTATTTGTATGGAGCTACTTTTGTTGTTGTTACTGACAATAACCCTCTTACGTACATTTTGTCGTCAGCTAAGTTGGATGCTGCTAGTCATCGGTGGCTCGCTGCTCTTTCCACTTACAGCTTTTCTCTTCAGTATCGCTCTGGTAAACAAAACATAGATGCAGACGCATTGTCCAGACTACCTTCAGAACCATCCCCTGACCCGTACTCTGACAAAGATTTCATTCATCACTTCACTCGTGAACATAGTCACTCAGGCATGGAAGTTTCACCTGAAAGTGTTGCTGCTATTTGTCATAGTTTTCTTTGTCGAGCGAGTTCCATTTCAGAATGTTCTCCAATCACAGTCTCTGAGCATGACAGTCGAAGCTCTTCCTGACTGTTTCAGTGATGAGGGTCAGCATGGATTACCAATTGTCCAGGAGTTTTCCCCGCAGGAGCTAAAGGAAAACCAAAGATCCGACCCAGTAATCCGGGAAGTCATCCATCAAATAGAGACTGGAGAAAAAGTTCCCGGTGGGGTGAGACAAGAACTCCCTGAACTCTCATTACTGCTTCGTGAGTTGACTCGTTTGGAACTTAGAGATGATGTCTTGTATCGAAAGAGGCGTGAGGGTGAAGAACTCCAACTCCAGCTTGTTCTTCCCGAACAGTTAAGGTCTCGTGTACTCCATAGTCTTCATAATGACATGGGGCATATGGGCATGGAGCGAACGCTCGATCTTGTTCGATCCAGATTTTTCTGGCCCCGTATGTCTGTGGATGTTGAAACAAAGGTTCGAACTTGTGAGCGATGTGTCAGGCGAAAGACGATGCCTGAAAGAGCTGCACCTTTAGTCAACATTTCCACTACACGGCCGCTCGAGTTGGTCTGTATGGACTACTTGTCGCTCGAACCTGATCTGAGTAACACTAAAGATATACTAGTGATTACAGACCACTTTACCAAGTTTGCTGTAGCTTTACCAACGGCGAATCAAAAAGCAAGGACTGTAGCCCGATGTCTATGGGAAAATTACATTGTTTTCTATGGCATTCCAGAACGTCTTCACACGGACCAAGGTCCCGATTTCGAGTCCCAGCTTATTAAAGAACTTTGCCAGATCTCCAACATTGTAAAGACAAGAACTACACCTTATCACCCCCGGGGAAATCCCGTGGAACGATTTAACAGAACATTACTTGGTATGTTGGGGACACTCGAACCAAACCAAAAGAAAAGATGGAAAGATTACGTGAAGCCACTTGTTCATGCGTACAATTGTACAAAGAACGAAGTCACCGGGTTTACTCCCTATGAGTTAATGTTTGGTCGTTCACCTAGGCTTCCTGTTGATCTTGCATTTGGACTACCAGTAAAGGAAAGGAGGACAAAATCGTATTCACAATATGTTGAAGGCTTACGTTCCCGACTTGAACAAAGCTACAAATTGGTTTCAGAGAGTGCTGAAAAGTCTGCGTCCAGGAACAAAGTCCGTTTTGATAAACGAGTGATCCCATCTAGTTTGGAACAAGGGGATAGAGTCCTTGTCCGCAATGTAAAACTGCGTGGAAAACACAAGTTAGCAGACAAGTGGGAAAACGACGTTTACGTTGTCCTCAGCCGTGCCGGTGATTTACCCGTGTACACCGTAAGACCGGAGAGAGATGTTCATGGAAAAACTAGGACACTCCATCGTGATCTTTTACTCCCCTGTGGGTTTTTACCAGTCGACACTTACTCTGACACTTCAGTATCCACCCCTCCTCGTAGGCCTGTTACCCGCAGTCAGCCACAAGAGGAGTCCATCGAGTTGGATGATGATGATGATGAATATCCGGGTATATTGTACATTGCAGATCACTTACCCGACACTTTTAGATCTGAAAATGTTACCGAAGCAAGTGAACCTCTGAGTACGGCACTGCCTTCCAGCGTTGAAATCCCTTTACCTGCCTGTTCCGAAAATCCATCTGTGCTGCGTGCCTTACCTGAGCTTGATGAATCTGCTACCTCTAACACCACTAGGCTGTCCACAGACAATCCCGAATACTTACCAGAAGATCCTGAGTCTGTACCTGAAGAAGATGAAGTTGATGGTCCTGTGGAAGAAGAGTCCTGTGGCCAGGTAGAGACAATCGCTAGTACCCCCGAGGTTAATATTGAGCAATCTGTTGCCGAACTCGATCCTGAGCAATCCGTTGCCGAACCCGATCAGTCAGTTCGTCGCTCTTCAAGGACGCGACAACCGCCTGACCGTCTTCGTTATTCCGTTCTCGGTGCCCCACTTATTTCTGTGGTACAAACACTGCTTCATAGTTTAGCAGATGTGTATGGTGAGGTGTTTACCACCAAACCTGTACGAGTTTCTGACATTGACTCACCCGTCCATGTTAAGTAACATGCACACGGAGGTGCATGATCTTAAGGGGGGAGGGTGTAACGCAGGTGTCAATTTGACAAACTATTATCTTGAGTTGATTTTTATCTTTGAGTGTGACGTCACTGCGTTTGAGACGTTTACCCAATCCGTGTTCGATATAGTCCGCTATGCCGGAAGTATCAGTACTTGCGAGAGCAGAGCGTGCTTTGGATGTGCTGCGGGAGCCGACTGCCTTTCTCTCATGCGTTACGAAACTGCCGCGTATGTCAGAGTTTGCAGGGTGGTGCAGCGGTTAGAGCTTGTGCCTCACAGCAAGAAGGTCCTGGAGTTTGGATGTTCTCTCTGCCTGCACAGGTTCCCTCTTGGTGCACCAAAAAAACATGTACTTTATGTATGAATGTCATGAGTGAGTGAATAGATGGTGTTGGTTGGAGGCTTTGATGATCCAGTGTGTTTGGCGTTTCACTTCGGTTGTCACAGTGAATGAAAAAATATCTGAACTCTTGACATTGTAAAGCGCTTTGGGTGACCTTGACTCTGTAGCTCTGTAAAATGTGCTTTATAAATAAACATTACTTACTTACTGCAGATACACTGCCGCTGTTGAACGGTCACACTGTGCAGACATCCTTCCAGCAGAGCAACTCATCAAGTATCAGGCTCATGTCCTCAGTGGCATTCGTTTTTTTTTAACCAATTTGCCTTCAATATTTCACCATTTTGTTGTATTGAATAACATTTGCTATTCACAAACATTATGAGAAGGCTGTCTTTTGCCAATTAATATGTATTGTACTGGTATAGGTATTACGCCACCTTGTTTTACCCAAAATGTGTAAATAAGTTTGTAATCTTTATTGATTTAGTGTCTTTCACAAAGCGCTTTAGAATTTGTCCTCTCACTCCTCACACAGATAGAGAGGGGTCGCCAGTCCCCTACATGCCAGACCTATTGTCTTAATGGTCTTGGGCCTTCTTATCTTTCAGATTTGCTTTTATCCTATGAACCTTCCCGGCCCCTGCGCTCCTCCGGCAGCAGACTCCTAACCATCCCCAAAGTCAGGACACACACGCACGGCGAGGCATCTTTCCAGCACTACGGCCCCCGTCTCTGGAACAGTCTGCCGGAGGAGCTCAGGGCCGCAGAGAACATTCATATTTTTAAAAGTAGGCTCAAGACGCACCTTTTTAGATTAGCTTTTGATTAGTTTTTAATTTTTTTATTCCATTTTATATATTCTATTTATCTTCTATTATTTATTATATTGCTATTCCTATTATTCACGTATTGTGTGATAGTTCCTTTTAGTCTCACATTTTAGTGTTTTACTTACAGTATTGTATTGTTTTTAGTATACCCAGTGTTTCCTCTGGAGGAGCCTGCTGCACTGGGAGCTCTTGGACCTGGTGGGGGTCTGGGGCCTCGGTTTCATGTCTCCTCTGGGTCCTGTGTCGTCCCCTGTGGCTACGGGCGGCTCTCTGCTCCTGGTGCAGACGGCTCCTTGGATGACGCTTTTTCAGCTGGTTGCATCTGAACCCTGCCAAGTCTCTCATCATTGTTTTACTGTTTTACTGGTGCGTGTGTGTGTGAGTGTGTGAGAGAGAGAGTGTGCATGGGAGCGTGTGTGTGTTTGTCTGTGGTTTGGGGTGGGTCTGTCGGGTGGTCTGGGGGAGGGGTCTTGGGCCGGCGGGATTGTTTTTAACCAAACTGTAAAGCACTTTGTGTTGCATCTTTTGTATGAAAAGCGCTTTATAAATAAAATGTGATTGATTGATTGATTGATATTGTACATGTTTTGAAACTGGAGCACCTGTAGGAAACCTATGCAGAAAATGTAAACCAGAGAATCGGATCGGATCGGAGGATATTATCGGATTTGTTAAATATCGGGGAGTTCACATTTACAAAGTTCACACACTGGTTAAGTACTGGCTTTTTGTGGTCATTCAGTTATGTACCAGCTCTTTTCTTTTTGTTATACTGAATGTTGAGGGCCGCTTTTTGATAATTGTTCCTCTTTGATATTTCTTTTATTTTTAATTTATTTTAAAGGTGAAATATTCAATACTGATGTGATTCTTACCTATGACCTAACTCAGTAGGTCTGTTAAGCAAAAGCCAAACAATATTTTTGATCATGTTATGAAGTCATACTGGTTTCAAAATTTGTAATGCTTTGAAAATATTAGAAAAAATTGGATCGGTATCGGCAAAACAATATTTAAGAATATCGGAATCGGATCGCACTCGCCACCTGCAGGAGGATCAGGAGGGGTTGGTGCTCTGTGAACTGGGTGCAGCTCTGACTGCCACCCCCCAACCCAGAAATGGATTAAGGGGAAGAAAATGGATGGGTGGATGGATGGAATCGGATCGGATTACAAAAAATCTGGATCGGTACATCCCTAATTTGAATCCAGGATCTTTTTGCAGTGAAGCACAAGCGCTAACCACTGCGCCACTGTTCTGTATCATTGAGTCATATGTCTTTATATTTATTGTGAGCTGTGCAATCATGTCGAGCAGAAGCCTGACACAAAGTAGTAAAGTTTCTGTACTAATGCAAATATACAGGAGATGATATTGAATTCAGAAATGTTTTTGTTTCAGATAGAAAGCGACATCTCCCACTAAAGAAAATGTCAGACGCCTCAGACTCAAGCTCTGGTCTCCACTCCAGGAAACCCAAAGTGGTCTCCAAGAACAGCACCTCTCCACAAGAACCCACAGCTCCGGCCTTCACCCGTAAACTGCGGAAGGCGGCAGTGGGCACAGGCTGCGACATCCGCCTCCGGGTGTGTGTGACGGGACAGCCCACGCCCGCGCTCTCCTGGTACCACAATGAGCAGCCCCTGCCCCCCTCTGAGGCCCAGGACGCAGGGGGGCTGTGGATCCGGGACTGTCGGACCACTCACGCAGGACTCTACACCTGTGTGGCCTCCAACGCGCTGGGAGAGGCCCGCTGCAGCGCCGTGCTCGCTGTCATGGACCTGGGAGAAGGTAAGCACCAGCTCAAACAGACACATCTCACAAAATGCTAAATGCGTCTTGTGTTATATTTTCAATTTGCCAACACAGATCAGAGAATCAAACAGATCAAACACACAGTAAGAAATGCAATGATACAGAACACATAGAGCCTTTGTTCCATAAGCGGCAGATTCCAATGTCCATAATATTGATCACGTCCACAAATAAGACCCTGTGGGAGAAAAGTGAGAAACCTGGGGGAGGACCATGGCCATGCGATATGTGAATGCTGAAAAATTGCGTTCTATACAAGGGCGTGCTGGCATTTTTTATTTCAAGATGGAAAACATAGGCCAAAGCAGAGGTACCTAATATCATTTTTCTATATCATTGTCATACTCATTGTCTTTTTAGAATAGATACAAGGTGATTTTAATGGAGCCATTTTTGTGTTACAATCGTAATATAGCTGATGCGCAGATGTTTCTTAGCGTTTCATAATCGTAGATCCGTACCAGCTGCACAGGGGATCTTTCAGGGCCTGCCGATGCAATACGGTTTCTCGCTATGCATGAGACTATACAATATGTAACTAAATTATTTAAATCTGTCCACGCCCTGCATACACGGCAAAATAGGCGGTTGTAGGACAGTCAACAAGCCAAAACTAATTTTGGTCAGGAGCCGAATTCAAAAAGTTCAGGCGCTGCATGGTCTTAGAAGAAAGTTATATTTTTTGTTTATCTATTTTTTTACATTTATGAAGGTTTTTTAACAAAGGGGTCCTCTGCCTAGTATTAGAACATCTATTGTGGTTAGCGGCACAGTGGCTGAGTGGATAGCACTCTAGCTTCTCAGCAAGAACGTCCTGAGTTTGAATCCCAGTCGGAACAGGGCTTTTCTGAGAGGAGTTTGTATGTTCTCCCTGTGTCTGCGTAGGTTTCCTCCGGGTGCTTCGGTTTCCCCTACCACTAAAAACATGCACAATAGGTCTGAATGTAGATGAGAGTGAATGAATGGTGCTGATTGGGGGCTGATGCTCCAGTGTGTTCGGCGACTCGCTTCCGTCTTCACCGTGTGTGGAATGATTGGAACAATATCTGAACTCTGAACATTGTAAAGCGCTTTGGGTGACCTTGGTCTGTAAAATGCACTACATAAATAAACATTACTTACTTACTTAGCCTTGGAACAGACACTGACCAAACGTGCATCTCAAACAAGAGCTGGAACATAGATAACAACAAACATACGTACAGTACATTACTTTACATTTATGTTTTAATTTGCTGATTCTCCTCATTAAATATGAAGAAGAATCCAACCTGCTTTTCTCCCACACCACACTCCTCTCTTAGACAGACCAATTGCCCATGTCTAATAAGTGACAGGTTCTGCAGAATATCCCACAGCTGTTAAATTAGCTTTCCAACCAAATGGTCAACAACACAGACTGCAATTAGAGCGTTTCGTGTGAGAACTGTCCGGCTCTGTAACTGCAAACATCCTGCTTGTAGACACAACAACACTTACATTTGCTGCACTTCACAAGCCCGCTAAGTAGCCAATAATACACACAATCAGCAGTTCAATTAAATTATTTCGTTTTTAAGAACACAGAGAAAACTAGTTCGTAGTGCAGTATCTTGTCCGAGGTCACAACTTCCGCTTGTATTTGTCTTAAGGAGCAAAAAACTGCTTTCACTCAATGTAGTCCCCTCACCTTTTAGTTTTGTTTTTATCATTTAGTTTACTCTATGACATTATGCTAATCTTTTGGTGATTTACAACAGGAAGCCTGATTCATTTGTGTTTCTCTCTCTACAAAGCATACCATATACTAATACTGTAATAGATTCTCTTAATAATAATAATAATAATACAACAACCTGCCAGGTGTTCACTGTACAATTTATTTCTCTATTCGTATTTGGGGGTGATCCACTGCAAGACGTGAAGAAAGTATAATTGTAAGAAAAGAAGCTGTCGCACAGTCATTAAACAACAGGTTTCTCTCCAGCACATTCTGAGCTGTGATGGTCTCTTCCTACGCTTTGTTACGATCAATTGGCCAATTTTTCCAATAATCAACATTGTCAAAAAGATCACAGTCGACAGCGCTCTCATTCTGATTGAAAGCCACATCGAACGCACAAGAATGGGGTTCTCTCTCCGTTCCCACATGAGAAAGCTGTGCTGCCAATCCTTTCCCTGTATAAACATCTGTGCTGTCCTCTGAGGGCGTGCGTCTATGTGTGTGTGTGTGTGTGTGTGTGTGTGTGTGTGGCAGCATGTGCATGCAAAGACCCGTTGGATGAGACCTGGTTTAGACCGGGTTCAGGCGCTTGGTGCGTGGGAAGCAGAAGCCGTGCGTACAAACAGATGATTGGTGAGTTAGATCCAGTTTCTGTCTGCTTGGGGGGGGTCCAATACATTCCTGGAGAGAACCTTGTACAATCAGTCGCAGAAACTTTCAAACACATTTTACCAGCGCTGTGTTGTAATTGGAAAAAAAATGTTTGAATAGACTGAAGGTAGTAGAAATATGTCCATAGGCCTAAAGTGGTAGTCTTACAAGGTTTGCCCTGTTAATGGACCGGGTCATCAACGTGCACAGCTCTGTGACGTTAGCCCTGCGCACAAAGTTGCCTCTGCACAAATCTGCAGCTAAGGGATTTTAAAAAAGGCTGTGGAATTTCTGAACAGGCCGAGAGCATAAACAATGAATATAATGTAATCAACCCAGAGCTATAATACTATGTTAATTCAGATTTCTATTATAAGGCCTAACAATGTTTCAAAAGTAGACTTTCTCATCCAGGCGCACATTCATGCATTTACAAAGAGGACACATGTTCCTCCGTCCTCTCCAAGTGTCACAGCTGCTTCTCTCTGCTCCTCTTCACCATCGTACCACACCTGCATCTCACTCTCCAGGGTCCTTTACACTATTAACATATTGTAGTTAATGTTGTATTGGCCTGTTATATGTTCTGTTTACTATTTGGCCCATGGCCTAATGTATCTGATTGACTATATTCATGTAAAAACATTATATCTTACATATATCAGACCTATGTCTGCGTAGGTTTCCTCCGGGTACTCCGGTTTCCCCTACCACTAAAAACATGTACAATAGGTCTGGCATGCGCCTCCTGTTCGGCGACCCCGCTCCCATCTCTGTGTGGAGTGAGAGACAAGTGCCCAAAAATAACAATTGTAAACCGCTTTGTGACTCTGGTCTGTGAAAGGCGGTATATAAATAAAGATTACTTACTATTATATATATATATATATATATATATATATATATATATATATATATATATATATATATAATTAGGGATGTAAAAAACTATGAATTTTCATGACCGACCACCGAGCCTCAGTAACCGGTTGAAACCGGTTAACCGCGTAGTTTAAAATAGTCCACGTTCTTTGAAATAACAGCCATTTCGAGCCGCGTACTTTTCATAAGTGCAGCTCTGCGTTCTACGGGATCAGAGCCGAGACAGCGGCACCAAAACCCGCAACAGCTCCGGCACCTTTGCGCACAGAGAACTGCTGTTTTAATCTTCCCATTCTTCTGTGCTGCGGCTTAAAGCATTTTTAAGCAAAAGACAGCTCGTCCACATGGTCAGGGCAGCGAGTGACGAGCCGCGTCTCGCAAGTCTCCGCTAAAGTTTAAAAGTGATCAGTGTGGAGCTGATGCCAAGGACCAGCAGCACAAACATGGTCCATGTGGTTTGACTGGAGCCGTGTATTTTCAAGAATGCTTTGGGCTCCGTGACACAGAGGAGCGCGACAGACCGGTATGTGTGTGTGTGTACAATACATGTATGTATGTGTGTATATGTCTGTGTGTGTGTATATGTAAGCTATGTGTGTGTGTGCAATACATGTATGTATGTGTGTGTAAATGTAAGCTCCAATGTAGTTCTGACCCGCACCAGTGTGCAACTAGCAGACGGTAACACAGGGGAGAGATGATGCGTGTGGATGTTACGTGTCAATGGAGGGGAGGAAAATGTGTGTGTGTGTGTGTGCGTGTACATGTGTGCGTGCATATGTGGCGCGTACGGCGTGAGAGTCGGCCCAGAGTTTACTGTTACATTGGCGCACACAGCTAGATAGGGACCCGCTCGTCACATCGTGCAAATAGGGCTTAAAATAGCGTTATGAAGAGACCTCCCCTCTCCCCCTTTTCTCTTTTTTAACCGACAGCTTTGACCGGTTAACGCTGTGACGGTCAACCACCGGTTAAACGGTCACCGATTTACATCCCTAATATATATATATATATATATATATATATATATATATATATATATATATATATCAATATTTATTTTGACCCTCAGTGTGTATTCATCAGATTTTATGTATTATATTTTCCAGGATTTCTAGTTATGAAAGCTATTTGTCATAACACTATAGACTATACAATACTATACTATTTTTTATTTAATCTTTATTTATCCAGGAAAGTCCCACTGAGACCAAGAACCTATTTTTCAAGGGAGTCTTGGACAAGAGGCAGCAAACGTTACACACATTACGAACACTTTCATACACACACAAATGATAAAAACAGTTACCCTCAGTGTTGCACAACACACATCATTAAAAAATGGAGATGACACGAGCTGTACTAAAATAAGGGATTATTTTAATTCACACCACAAGATGTGATGTTTCGGGCAAAACTACCCTTCATCAGACATAAAGAAAGCAGGCTACACACCTGTATATGTACACACAAGGATTCAATACAAATGTAATCAATGAAAGAACCACAGCACACAAAAAAACATATACATATTAACACATTTACACGGTAACCATTTAGTCCTGGAGGATTGACCCGCTGTGGGATAGAACTGTATTGATTTAAAAGTGAACCATGCACTGTATATGCTTAGAATGTAGATTTTATGATAAAGACATATATGTATTTTTTGTGCTGTAGATCTTTGTCATCATATTAAATCTTTATTGATTACTCTTTTATTAAAAAACGTATCATTGTGTTAGACACGTAACATGTGTGTGTGTACGTATACAGTTGTGTAGCCTGCTTTCTTTATATCTGATGAAGTGTAGTTTGCCTGAAACGCCACATCTTGTGATGTGAAATAAAATAATCGACTTTTTCGAATTTTTGCACGCTCCTCAGATTTGGATGTGCACGTCAATCTCAGTCTTTATGCCCTGTTCATTTCACTGGAAATGTTTACACACAAACCCATTTCTGTACAAGGAGTAGATGAATAACTAGAGAATATTTTTTTCCGCCCGGTGCAGTGTGTATATTATTTGCATACAAACTTTTCACCTATCCGCGGAATTTAAATTTTAACACAAAATGTCCTGAGTTTTTCCTTGTATGTCGGCCTCTCTGCGTGCTTGCTCTTGTGCGTCGCATCAGAGGCAGCTCTATTCTAACGGAGAAAGCTTATAAGAGTCCTTTGTGCATAACATGTCCCCTTTAACAGTCCTCTTAAAGGCTGTCAGTGAACACATTTCTCACATAGCAGCTGCACTGTTCTGTCTGCTGTACTTCTCATTCACAGCCTTAAATTAGACCTTGACCCTTTACTGAGCGCAGGAAATAAAGGCTGTGAGTGTCTGTCATGTGAGGGGCCACAGAAAACCATCACAGGGGCCCCTCTCGAAGTGCATAGTTACAACACAAGGGCCTCAAATCGTTGTATAGTGACTTGCATGGTCCTCTTACTTCCAACTTTGCGATTGTTGTTTATAATTAGACGGTGTGAAGACGTCCGCTGTTTGATCTCTGTTTCCAACTTTTGCTTTTACAATACCGGTACTCTTTTTTTCTATTGAGGCTTTTTAAAAAATCAAAACAGGAAAAGTGAGGACAAAAACAATGACTATGCCTGTAATGGAACAAAATACACTTTACTTTCAATTGGAAGGGTCTTTACTAGAGATTTTTATTTATAGAAGTGTGACAAAAGTGAGAAATAGTGGCCTATACACAGCCCTTGTTGGTGTGTTAAGTGCACATGTGTATTATTGCATTCCTGTGTTTCATTTTGATCGGTTGTTGAGGAATCTACCAAGTCGACCAAGATGAAATGGAGGAGAAAGTGCAATTTTGTCCCGACAGCTTATAGAGGAAAACAAAGCCAAGCAACTGGGCACGACATGATTAATTGACAAGGTGTTTTGGGACTAGTGATGACCAAAGCAGCTCTAATCATGAAATTATGAAAACATATCCTGTGTATTTCTCTACACATCCTTTTGTCTCTCTCTGCTGTTCACATAAACACCACAAAGCAGGAATGTGTGCCAATCAACATCTACGTCCAGATCTCTTCCTTCACCCCACGGGAAGCTCTTACAAAATGAAAATAAATTGGCCATAGGGTTCAAAGCAATGTTCTTATTGGAAAGTATGACAACTGCACAGCCTTAAAGAATCATACCTCTCTCTCTCTGATTGCTCTCCCTGTATTTGGCACGCATGTCTTCTGGTCGTGGGTACATGCTTGACCCGTGCTCGTCTCCTATTGCACAGCTCCACATCACTGATAAATATAGCCCCAACGCAGCGTCACGCTCCACATCACCGAGCCCTGGCCCTTTAAGATGCCCCCCCACAGCATGAGTTGGGGCAAGGGCGGCACACGTCTAGACTCTGGACTGACGTCACCCATGGCCTTGTTTGTCAGAGCGTGCTCTAATTTGTACATGATCACAACGCAATTGAGGATCTGTTCTTTAAATGGATTAGAGATAAGATGTTGATGCAGTCTTGGGAAATGGCAGACTGAAGTAGCAATACTTTTATTCTCTTTGGACCTGATTCTGTCCTCTAAATATAATATTCTATGACATCTGTGGCTCATTATTCAATATATGCTTCAATGAAATCTCGATATTGAGCTTAAACAATGTGTTGTACAACTGTCACTGCTAACATTTACAATACAATTTATTCTTGTACAGTTGTATCATGCTGCACATTTCACGGTTTCCGAAAAAGTGAGTCAAAACTTTGTAAATCCATTTCTGGGACAGAGGGGTGGCAATAAGAGCTGTCATCCAATGCTCATTGCACCAGTCCTTCGTCCGATGAGTTAGGTAACTTTGTCAGGAAATTCCGATGTCTTGCAAAAATGTTGTACCTCATTTTGCGCTGCTTTCTGTAGATTTCATTCTTTTATCCTTTCAATTTGCCACTAGACTGTTAAACAATGATACAATCAATCTTCAGCTTTATACCACGCCGTGTAACAAACTTAGCTCATCTTTATACCCATACTTGTCATATGTGCCTTCGCTTACAAGGTCCAAGCCGTCATAAATAGAACAACTTCCAAACACTTGTCTTAATGTATACCCTTGTACTTAGCCGTGGATGCTGCAACGTCTCCCACCACTCGCCTGCTTAGGTTTCACAACTGTCTCTCGTCCAAGTGGTACAGCGGACACACTGAGGTCGTCCCTTAATCCCCTGGCTTTGGATTCTGGGGCGGGGGCTTTCTCAACTGTTAGGACCAAGCAAAATGTGTATTAGTTTGAGAGACATGGGGTGAGGAAACAACCCTCTGCTGTGGAAATGCAGTTATCGTCGCCTAAAGAGGTCTGCTAGAAAAGTTACAGATGTATCGGAGAGAGCTTTTGGACGCCAGGAGGGCTTTGAGGAGCACTGGGGAAAGTGGAAGTCGGCCCCGGAGCAAGACACGGCGACGTGAGTGTGGGAGAAGTTGCACACGCATGCTGTAAATGCAGCGTGGGTTGAGTTTATCGTTTAATTTGTACGGGCTGTTAGCTAGGAGAGCAGACTGTGTATTCGGGCAAAGACGTTTTCTGCCTAATTGGATTAATGTGTCTCATGTAATGTGTTTTCAATCTGAAGTTGCATCATTGTGTTAGAGTAGTCCTAATGGAATTTCTCAAAGCAGACACTGTTTGTGAAGTTAATCCTTCAGCATGGTTGCTAGAATGGTGTTGATTTTTCTTCAAAATAAAATTTAAAGTGGCATTTTTGTTTGATAGCTGTGGTAATTTGTGTGAGATATAGATTTGAGATTGTGATTTACAACTTCTGGAATTATTTTTTTGCCCCATATTAGCCCATATAGATGAAAAAATGTTCAGTTGATGACAATTACTCAGAAATAACTTACCAACTATTTTTTTGTTGATTTCTTGCTCTATGGTCGATGCAAACAAACAAAAAATGGATTTTCATTCAGTATACAGTGTTGATAAAGAGTGTGATTTTGTCCTTGCCTCCATTTTGGTATTTTGATCATCCTGATGGCAGAAGTTTAAAGGATCTATAGATGACATTCACACATGACATTCCTGTATCACAACAATAGCTGGCCTCCTAATGATTTCACATTCTCTAAATGCTCCCTCGCTCTGGATTAAGCCTCACTTCACTTCATTAGACTGTATTAACATGGTCTCTCCCTCCCACTCCTGGCACTGGACCTGTTTATGTCCCCGGCAGATCTCACATGGACGGGACCCTGGTGGACTGGCTCTGGATTAGGTGCTAGGATCAGATTGCTGTCTCTCTCTAGTCTCCTCACACAGAGTCTGAAGTTGGTTTAGATGAGTTTACATTGATGTTGGCACTAATTCAAAATGCTGTGTTTTTATGTCTGCTTCTCAAAAATGCATTCCAAGTAGTAGTAACTTCAGTAGCAGCTCAGTTGGTAGAGCATTGGCCTTTGAGCCTGAAGGTTGTGGGTTCGAGCCCACCTCAAGACTTTCACCATCGACTCCCACTGTCTGCTGTTGTTGTGTCCTTGGCAAGACACTTAACCTCTGGGAACACCAGCCACAGTGGGGCGGCTGCAGCTGTAAAGTGCCAAACTGCTGTTGTGTCCTTAGGCAAGCCCCCATTGCCTAGAATGAGTCTGGTGTGTGTGTGAATGGTTGGTGGTGGTCGGAGTGAATGAATAATAACATGTGAAGTGTCTTTGAGTGTCCAAAAAGTGCTATATAAAACCGATGCATTATTATATAATTCTTGGTTATACCAGGGCAGCAGCTTTACTGCAAGAAGGTTCTCGGTTTGTTTCTAGACATGGCCTTGCTGAGTTTGCTCATTTTTGAATGTTATTTCAATCTGGAAAGACTCAAGAAGACTGCATGAGAGTAATATTTAATTTCACAATTGCACAAATGAACAAATAAACCCATAAGCTGCATGTTTTGGTACTAATAGATGTTTTGCATTTAGACATGAACTGGCAGGACTACTGTAAAACATATGCAAGAGGGAGTGTAATAGAAATTAAAGCCGCAAGCGGCATCTAACGGCCCTCGCCGCACCGCGCAAAGGAGGTGGCGCTGACGCGCCATTTTCCTACCGCCCTGATGGGAGCGACACTGTGTAATTTTACTTTCTATGATTAGTGATTGTGTTTCTCTATTCAAAAGATATACCTCATTTTCCCCATGTAACACTTGAATCAGTCTGTTGGGGGCGCTCTTGCTTCAATTTCATGATTCACACTTTCAGTTTACTCGAACCCAAGAGTTGAACAATCAATTCAAATTTTGTGCAAATCGGACTTTGTATGTGCCAATGGTGTTATTTAATGTTATACAATAGCGCCCCCTACAATTTCAATTTATTAGTGTTATACCAAAGAACACCAAAATAATACACTTAATGCCTGAAAAAAACTTGTGGCAAAGTTTGGTGAGTTTTTGTGTTTGTTCAGTGGGTCAAATATGAGATCAAACAACAGAAAACCTAAATACCTTTATCCCCATGTAAACCTTTACTCAGCCTGTAGGGGGCACTAATCGGAAAATGTCATTGTTCAACTGTCATGTGACCTAGGCCCAGGAGTTGAACAACAGATTTAAGTTTATAGAATATCAGAGTTTGTGAATGTGCTTCTGTTTGCCCATACAATCTGTGAGTGTGTCCATACAGTCTCCATTGGATAACATGAGAACTTCACACCTCTCTATGAAAATGACCACACTTTGGGGGTCTGTCACGCTCAGACCGTTTGACTAATTAAAACTCTATATGCAACTATTGATGGGCCATGTGTTGAGACAATGTGGAGCGATTTTCAGCCAAATTAGTGAAACGGCCGCGGCTGGTTTGATGTTTGAGCAAGGTGTACTTTTCAGAGATTTAACGATTTTCTCATAGACACAGACAGGGGAGTGTTTGTCGTCGCCATGGCAACAGGGTAAAAAAAAATCATATGTTGTCATTGACTTTTTTATTCCAGATGACAAAACAGAATTATGTGCAAAATTTCAAACATTTTGAAAAAACTAAATTTTATTAGGCCCATGTAAATCTTTGACATAGTCTGTAGGGGGCGCTAATGAGCCAATTTCAATATTTACACTTTCAAATGACCTAGACCCTGGAGCTGAACAATGGATTAAAATTTTGTGCAAATCTGACTTTTTTTGTGCAAATGGGAGCAAATTTACTTTTGTCAAAAATTGGGAAAAAAATGTCACATTTTGCCGCTCCGCTGCTCGGACAACGTTTAACTGATCCAAATTCTATATTCAATAATAGATGGGACATGGGTTTAGACCGTGTGGAGCAATTTTGAGACAAATCGGTGAACCGGCCGAGGAGGAGATAATTTCCAGCCGACATGTGTGAAAAATATCAATTTTCATTTTTCCATTTTCCAATTAAATTAATGAGCTTCCTGTTTGTCAGGGGGCGGAGCCATAATAACTTTTTTTTCATGTCTTGACCTGAGGAACATGTGTACCGAGTTTCGTGGCTCTACGACAAACTTGACCTCAGACCCCCTCCCATAGGCGCAATGTAAACTGACTTTTGTAGGGGGCGCTGTTCTGGGATTTTTTTAGTCCCATAAAAATAAACACCAAAAAAATTTATTTTTCACCGGTTCTGAATTTTGGGCAAAATTTCACAACTTTTCATCAATGTTCAGGGGGTCAAATTAAGGTTCAAAGCGCAGAAGAAAAAAGAAAGAAAGAAATAAATAAATAAATAAATAAATAAGGAATTTTTTTTTTTTTAAATCTTCGAGCAAAAACAATATAGGTTTCCATAGTAACCTATAATACAAATGATACGTCGTTTTAAAGCGAACGACGAGGCAAACGCAACTATTGGGTTCTCGGTGATTGACGAGCGCTGACGCGCTCGTCAATCACCTCGCCATCATGAGGTCACCCACCCCCCCCATAGGACCCCATTCATTACACTGTGTACTACAGCAGGAGCAAAGCCATTCCGTGCCTCCGGCACGGATTTATCAGTGTCTGGGCACGTGCCGTCGCGTGCAGGTCACAATCTCCGGGCTGCGCCCGGAGATTGTGACTTAAGACAGTTCAATTGGAAAAGCAATAGGCCCTTACCCCGGTTGGGGCTCGGGCCTAAATACGAGCTCGCAAATCCCTCAGGGCCTAGACCCTGGTGACAAAAGAAGCTGAGCTGAAGACATGACAACATTGGTCACAATCTGGTCCAGAAACACATTCTCTTCCTTGGTTCATGAAAACTCGATCTAAAATATAATGTCACGCCAGCACAAACCTGTGCTACTTATTCTTCAAAAGGACGTATATCCCAGTGCACTGCATGGACATGGATTTCATTTTCGTGATGAATACGAAAATAAAGTCAGTTAATGCAGCTTTAAGCTGCAGAGAGAGGGAGGAATCAGATTGGCATGATGTTTATTTTGATGTTCCAGTCTGAATGAAAGCGCTTTGGGTGACTTTGGTCTGTGAAATGTGCTATACTTTCTCACTGGATTAACTCATTCCTTGCCAAAACTGACAGTATGCAAAAGGGTAACATTCCTGTTTTGAAACAAAAAGTTGTGATCAATGCACTTTTGTGACAATGGACTACAGTAGATGTGGATTAGAAATTGAGTTTGCAAAAGCGACAATATGTTGTAAAAGCAGCTTTTTGTTGTAATGAGATAACAGCAAGTGTGTTACTAATGTAACTCTTAAAGATTACCTCAAATGTAATGTAACCAGGTTGTAAAAGGCGCTTATTAACTCATTTGTTTTGATAAGAATAGGAAGAATAGGAAGTTCTGTTCCGGACTGGCCGTAGCCTAGCCTGGTCGTACCATACCATAGTACAAATTACATTTCGTACTAAGGTCTGGATTTGCTCCATTGAGCTCCGTGAACAGGTGGGAGGGGTTAACTCCTTTTACAGATTGAAATGATTGGATCTGAGTTGATTGTGACGTATGTAATGCGCCCGAGAGAGTTGTTAGCATTTAGCATTTAGCCTAGCCATCTCCTTTGCCGCTAACGGAGCCCGTGGGGAGTAGCGCCACTATTTTTTCTAGCGATCACATTTGCTAAATATTCCTATTGCTCCGGCTTCAATTCCTTGATAGAACCAGACCGGATTACTTTACTATCGCATTTTTCGCCATTGCTAAACTACAACACCCACCTCCCACGCTCGCTGGTTGGTCGGTCGAAATTCAACCGATTGTATTCGCTAACCCAGGGACCAGACCCAGACGTTACATGCAGTGAAATGATGATTGAGTGGAGTGTACGGATGGCAAAGGCCAGGCTAGCCGTAGCCTAATGCCTGAGGGGAGTGGTTGAAGTAGTTCACATGCGAGGAGAGAGACAGTGATCAGACCACCCCACCCTCGAGAACGACACGTGTTTCTTCATAATCAACAAGTGAAATGAAGACTATTATACTTTAGCCTTTTCTTAAAAATGTCTTCAATATGTATTTTCTCTTTGGATTAAAAAATGTCATGTTCACAAATGACTGGCAAGCTGTTTCAAGATTAATTAAAGACTAAAGGTTTTTGGAAAGCTCATAGAAACTGAACCTGCTGGTAACAGGACCGAAAGACACTTTGGAGCTCTATAGGTTTAGATCATGCATGTTTTAGACCAGGGGTCTCCAACCTTCTTCAATCGGAGATCTACTTTTATGCAACAGAAGACGAGAAGAGGCAGAGAGCCACTCCTCAATCAATTAATCAATTCATTTTTTTCAAACCTGCACATAAAATTTTTAAGACAATTTCTCTTGCAAACATAGGCAATGGGGGTAGGTACAATTACTTATATCCAACCCCTTCTCACACAACCACAATGCCAAAAAATCATATATATATATAATACACATCCCCTTTAACTACCCCCACCAGTAAAGTAAAGTAAAGCTCATAGCAATACAACACTGGGACAACATACAACAAGATAAGACAGGACCAGATTCAGTCACTCACTCAGACATTGGCCCCAAACGTTCTCTGAAAACATGGAGACAGATGTAAAAATACCATAATACTGTATAACCCCATATTTACACGTATAATAGATATGTGATGACTCAAAATGTATTCATTCCAAATCATTTGTCAAATTCTAAATCCTGGCGAGCTACCTGAAAAAGGGCTGGCGAGCTACTGGTAGCTCCTGATCCACAGGTTGAAGACCCCTGGTTTAGACGGATAATACCCAGGCTTATTTCTTAGTTTTTGATAATGAACTCATCTTAGCTATCGACCTGGATTTATGTTAGATGAGCCACAAATACTACATGTATTGAGTGAACTATTTTCTCAGGCTGTACTACTTGTTTAATAGAAGAATCTCAGATGGATCATTACACAGGCTTTCTGCAGTTTGTTTAGTGTAAGCTTTGGTTAGCTCATGTCTGACCATACCCTGGAGTCCATCCATCAAAACTCTGCACGTCACACAATCAATAAATTTCATTCTGTTTCAAACCCCTTTGATCTGCTTTTTTGTTTTACTTTCAAGGCAAGGGTTGCTAATTAGTGTGTATGTGTTTGCACTGCATACAAAGGCTTTATCCAAATGGTGTTTAAACAAACAAATACTAATCTTTGTAAAAAATCTATATTTTCTTCCAAGCTATCAAACAAGCTGGAGGACATGTGAATCCATGGTAACGCTTGAAAGCTAAATAGATGTATGACAATAATTTGCGGGTCATTAGATGGGATTGGATCCCACATGGCGAGGCTTAATGCAAGATGCTAATGCTATAAATGTGCCATTAGCGTAGCATTAATTTCCCCCACAGAGGGTGCATTAGTGAGATGGCTATTGTCATACAATGTGCTTTCAGTTCTGTCCATGCCGACGTCAATGAATCATCATCATCAATGAGTTGACAATGTTTAATGTGTCTTAATATGTAAAAAAAAAAAAAACACAACAAAAACATATAATCCCAGATGAGTGGGTTGAGCTAAAACAAACTTTCCACTAAAATGATTGATACCTATAACAAATTTTATTTTATTATAATATATATAATGTATATTGGAGCTAACTAAAATTGCTTGAACTTCTGTATATAAATGCTGGAATATAAGATCATGTGATGTGATTGAAATGCCTCCCTCTCTACATACATCACACACGCACACACTGCCACGTGCTACAGTCCCTTCAACCAGATTACATCCAGTCTATGATTGATGACACACCCACAGTAATGAAATTAGCCTATAGCCTCAGCCCGAGTAGCATTTCACAGATTGGCAAAAGCGCCATTGCTGCGACTGAGCTATGATGCTCTTTTTCAAAGTAGTTGTGGTCACGCGATGGCTTTGCTTCATTCAATGTTGTGGTTATAGATCTGAGGAGGCCTAATGATGTATCCTGTTACATAAAGATATTGACCAGTCTCAGAATACATGATATTTTATCAAATGAATTGTCAAATGTGTGTTTTTGTATTTGTGAAGGCCTTTTCCTAACCAGAAAGAGGTTCTGACGTCACAGTAAAGCAACTACAAAGAGGGGGTCCCTTTTTGTATCATAAAAGGTTCCATAGATAGTTTCCAATTTCCTGCAAGATATTGTTTATGTCTATTCTTCGTCCTTACAACACATACAATGGTTTTACATACATCTTGGGGATAATACATTAGCTTCCTTTAACCTACACTTTTCATCTGAATAATATTGTATTTAAGTCATAATCAAAAGTGACAATTAGGGGATTTAAATTAGTCCCCACAATTCATAAAATACCTTTACATAAATATTACTTATTTGCCTATTTCATGAAGACATGAGTTTAAAGTAGGCAATTACAATTCAGAAAAGTCACTGATTGGCAGA
>OZ035844.1:2796242-2869786 GCA_964034765.1 Knipowitschia caucasica | reverse complement strand
GTGTTGTAATTTTAGCTTCCTTTCCTGCTTGGGGTGATGTATTTGGACAGGAGTCATTGCTTGTGTCTGGTAGGACATAGTTTTCGCTTGCTCGTGTGTACTGGATTATCATATGTAAAACCCGTCTGATGTACTGACCTTCGTTCCTGGCTTTCAGTAACATCTAAGGTGCGTCCAGACCAGACTTTAACTTTGACTATCAAAGGAGCGTCATGTGTTTTTGCATTGAAGTGAACTCGGTGAAGCGCGTTCATGGTCGTACGCCCATAGTGCCTTCATGCGCGTCGTACTTGACTGGCGCGGTGTCAAACAGCTTTCAATAACACAGCTGTCGCGTTATTTAAGATCTGAAGCTTTTTGGAAATCTGACGCGTATTGTGTTACCGCTATCGCGAGTTATTTCAGATCTTTTGTTGGTCTGCATAATAAGAATAGGTCCCTTGATCGCTCTGACAGTTGTGAAAAGGATGAGCTTGTATTAGTGGCTGATGTTCGTCTCGGGGTTCAACGCTTATATTAGGATGACGTATGGTTGCGAGGCAGCGGCATGCAGGTCAAGCGTGGTTGCTATGTCCCATGAATAAGAGAGTCTATTCGGTGGCTGCCTAGACTGTTTATAGATTTATTTATTGCTTATCATTTTTATGACAAATAGTGATGGCGAATATTATCTTGTGGGTTTGGTATGTAGTTGGGAGTTACGTGTTATTACTAAGTTGAAGGTAAGCAAATAGAACCGTCAACGTATGCTTGGTGACATTGTAAATGGTTTAACATTATGGTTTCGACAATTGATGACGAGACAATTTTGCTGTTCGACTGGATGAGTCTGGCTCGAGAGGCGTCTTTATTGAGGTGAAGCGAGCTTTGCTGAACGCGGTCCTGCAGGGGAGCGATGGGTAGCAAGCTCTAGCAGGAGTAGAGAAAGACGCCCCACCCTGGCCGGCCGGGATCGGAGCGAAGACCCCTTGCTAGGCGTCTAGGCGTATAGTGGGAGAGCTGGCTGTGTCAAGCTCCCAGGCGGTTTGTTGGAAGGTGAGATAGGCTGAGAGTCCGTAGGCGGGTAAGAGCGCCGAGTCTCCAGGCTGGTGAGAGTCCTGAGCTCCAGGCGGGAGAGTGCGATGCCTCTGAGGATAGCGGAAGAGGCTGAGCTCTGCATTTTTATTGAGCGCTGGTTGGAGGCAAGGGCTGGTTAGTAAGACTGTCTGGTGGCACTGGGACGAGGCGTAGCTCTAGGGCGGAGAGAGTTTGCTGATGTCGCAGTGGCGGAGATAATCTGAAAACGAAACTCATCCGTAACACAGCGTCTGGAATGGTAGATTTGGTTTTGGTATGGACACTTCGCAAACACTGCTCCAGCCTTTTCAAGTCCATGTGCAGTGAGCTACGACTAGAACTGACGTTTAGTTTGATATCCCTACATGGAACAGATCGAAGTTGTCTTGATGGGCTTTACATTAACTAAATATAGGCTCGCTGCCTCTCTTGAAAATTCCCTTAGCCCTTGTTCATGAGCTTACCGGCAACAAGAGATAGTGACTCCAACCTTGGGCGGTCAAAAGCCTTCAGCCAACCATACAATGACTCAAATCCAAACACTAAAATAAAACTGGTCCCTGATCTAACGTGAATGCTCCAATCTCAAATGAATGTGTAGGTGGAGGTATGTTTGTTGAATCGTTTTGACAGTAAGCGCGCCACAAAATACTTTACTCCCACCCTCCCTATTACTATAATACCCTCCACCCCCCCCCCATACTACCCCTCATCCTAACCCTATACCCCCCACCATATAATCACATACATAATAAATAATCCCCCTATACACCCATAATAACAACATACCCTACCCTCCATATACACACCCCTTACCTATAAACCCACCCCCCATAAAAGCACCATCAACACAACACTAACATCACACTCCTCCAAACCCACCCCCCCCACCCCAACACTCAACCCCCCCTAAACAAATAACACAATCAAATCCTCCACAACCAAACCCAAAAACCCTCATATCACACCACCCACCCACCCCCACCCTACCCCACCCCCCCCCCACCCCCACCCCCACCCCCCCTCCACCCCACCCACCCCCACACCCCCACCCCCCCCCCCCCCCCCCACAACCAACCCCCCCCCCCCCCCCTCCCCCACCCCCCCCCCCCCCACCCCCCCCCCACCCCCCACCCCACCCCACCCCCCCCCCCAACCCCCCCACCCCCACCCCCCCCCCCCCCCCCCACACCCCCCCCCCCCCACCCCCCCCCCCCAACCACCCCCCACCCCACCCCACCACCCCCCCCCCCCCCCCCCCCCATCCCCCCCACCCCCCCCCCCCCCCACCCACAACCCCCCCCCCCCCAACCCCCACCCCCCCCACCCACCCCCCCCCCCCCCCCACACCCCCCCCCCCCCCACCCTCCCCCCCCCCCCCCCCCCCCCCCCCCCCCCCCCCCCATACCCCCCCCCCCACCCCCCCCCCCCCCCACCCCCCACCCCCCCCCCCCCCCCCCCCCCCCCCCCCCCCCCCACCACACCCCCCCCCACCCCTCACCACAACATCTCCCATAACCCAACCAAATCCCCCCTACTCCCCTTTCCCCCAAATACACTATACTACCTCCCTCTCCATTCCCCCCCCCCCACACCAACCCACTACCCTCACCAAAACCCCCTCCTACATCAACAACACACACACCCCCACTCTACCCCTCACCCACACCACTTCCCAAACCCCAACCACACCCACCAAACCCCTCATCCCCCACACCTAACATAAAAAAAAAAACTTACCACCCCCCTCCCCTTCCCCCCTCCAACATCATCTCTTCCTCCCCCCCTCACTCCACAAAAATACAAACCCTCACCCTACCCCTATTAATCCCAAACTACTACACTTACCTATCTCTTCCCCGGCATTATTTCCCTCTTTCCACTCCCATCTCCTCATCCTTTTCAATCATATAATCCCCCCATCTCTTAACCTAACACATCTACCCCCCATTACCTCCCACTTACATTTCTTAAATCACATCCTCAAACCCAATCCACACCCTATCCTCCCTCACCTCCATCCCCTCACCCCTCACCCTAATCACTTTAATACTCATTAAATTATAGATTCACAGATCCTTTATAACATATTTTAATTATATATATAGATCTGAAACCTATATAAATATTCTATTTTTTTATTTAATTTTTTACATCTCAACAATAATTTATTAACAATCTACACAGATATATATATAGCAATCCACCCACCCCTCCCCCCCCCTAAACATGTAACACATCTCATACTATATTTAGATATTCTCACACATCCTCTCTCTCACACATGAGATATATCCCACCCCCCCTATGTATAATACACTCATCACAATATGTGACATCATCACATCAAACCCGCCTCTCCACTATACGTTCGTGTGTGTGTGTTTCTCATATGCCACACCCTCCTCCCAAACAACTCACATACACGATGTGATTCCACGCTCTCTCTCTATATTTGGCCGACCTCCCTTATGGTTGTCCTACAAGACCCAAACCCCCCCTAACCCCCCCCAATCCCCCCATCCCCCCAGTATATGGTTAATATATTATTTTTCCCCCAGTAGATCCCCCCCCCCTTATGTGATTAGAGAGATAATTGGAGATTTTGTTGGTTCTGGTTTCTATGCTAACTCCATGAGAGAGATCCTCCAGAATGTGTGCCCCCCTCCCCTCCTGAGATAATATACTCCACTATAATTGTGAGTGACCAACAGGAAGCCCCCCCCCACCCCCCCCCCCCCGCCCTCCCCCCCCCCCCTCGGCCTAACAGATGTTAGCCGGGTAAGCTTGAGAATATAATAGAGAGTAGTGTGTATGTGATACAGATATAAGTTATAGATAGATTAGAGGCACATATGATACTCTCCAACTCCCCCTTATTAATGACACATAATTTATGAATGCATACTGTCTATTTATTAGTCATGCTAAATATTATTATTTTACATACATAAGAAAGAGCCAGGTGAGTCGCTTAAGTGAAGTGGGCTGAGAGCGCTGCTTTGGGCCTAAGTCGACCGGTGGTTCTTTTTCACTTTTCTGTTTAAATTGCTGATCAAAAGATTAAACATAGGCCAAACCATACATGTGATGAACAGCAGTGTTCAAACTAAATTGGTTTTTTGTGGTTTGAAAGTCATGTATCCTTGCTTTAATGGGTTCCAGAAAACTGTTCATAGTGCAGTTTATTTTGATCTTGACATAATATTTTTGTCACTTAACGCCCAGTCGCTGTACTACCAACTTCCAATCAGGATTCGTCATTTACTCTTTCTAACCAGGTGCCCGTTATCCGCCAGCGGCCTCCACTCTCGGGCTGCTGGTTTTTTTAGACTTCTAATGGGTACGAAGAGGATTGGGTCGTGGGGTGAGAGCAGGATGCTGGTTTCCATAGTAACGCTGCTCTCCCGTCTGCCCTCTCTTGCTGCCACTATGGAAGCGAAGTTTTCCGCTCCTGCCGAAAACAAAGCACTACGGTAAAAACCTGCCTCAGTCACTATATATACGCCCGTCACCAGTGCACCCCTATTGTGGTCACCTCTTCATTTTCCATCTTGAATTTGGTTTCATATCGATGTTTGGTGTTATGAATGCGCCTCATAAACTCACTACCCCAGTATTTCTGTTATGTGTTTTTGCTTGTCTTTTCTGTCACAAAATGCATTTCCATTTTTACATTCTTTTTTTCATTGGTGTGCAAATCCCTCCTATTCATATTGGCCGCACTTTTCCCAAGTTTGCGTTTACTTTTTGTGGAAACAATCAGCGCTTCTGTTGTCATGGATGTTCTTGTGAAGCAGGAACATAAAATTTTGATTCGTATTTAATTTTAATGTTTTAATTGCATCACCAATTCAACACTGCTCCTTCTCTGTGTGTCTTGAAAACAGCTTCAAAATCTGAAATACCCATTTGTATAAGAATCAAAATTATTTTTATATTCATTGTAAGTACCAGGAAGTCTCAAACTAGGATCTTGCTTTGGCTCAAGGTGCAAACAAGTTGTAAAAGTAAAAATAAATACAAATTCTTCTTAACATTTCTTAACATTACTACTATATACGATAATATATATTTTATGAGATATACAATACATTTCTTAGTTCTGAATGTTCATATTTTTACTTGTGTACTCAAACTGGATTGAAATTGTGACTATTTATAATTCACAAAAAGCTTAAAGTGGCGTTAATCCTTGGATGTGCCAATCTAAGGTACATTCTGCTCTATGATTGGGTAACCACAAACCAAACAAATTGTAAACATAATCTTGATCTTCTATGCAAACACTTTTTTATGATGACGTTCTAAATGTTCTTTTATTTATTATTACTTTTTATATCTGCATAAAGATTTTAGATTAAAACCGTATATACAGTAATAATTATCCGCCGGTGACATTGATTCTTACTATTTCACAGTTAAATACTTAATTATTTAACTACAAAATAGACTAGATTTCTCTATATTCTATATTTTTCAGAAATGACTTTGAACTTTCTTGCCGGCTCATTGCACTGGTTCAGAACAGGTGCTTATGACCCACTGTAGCTCTTAAAATGCTGCTTCTCTACATCAGGGGTTCCCAAAGTTTTTAGCCCGCGACCCCCATCATAAATGCGCTGCTCCCCCGCGACCCCCCACCTCAACAGTCCTTCCCGTCAATGAGCATGTACTTCCTTGATACGGAGTAACGCAGAGACTCGCGCCACTACTGAGCTGCACTGTCCAGCCCAAAAAAGGAGGCTTGCGTATTTTTACTCTTGTAGTGACACAGTGATGGGCTTGGTGGGCTCCCTTCTTAGCAGAGGTGGAGCGCATTTCTTGCGGCTCGCCCTCTCTGTTCTTGTATCGCGGTAAAGTGGCCCTAACCCTAACCCAGCGGTAAAGAGGTCCGCACATTAAAAGCGGGCGGCCGCTTTCTGCTGTTACTTTATGCGCTTCATCCCCGCGGCTTCTTTTTCCAAAGTTACTGTAAGTAACAGCATAAACCGGCCACCCGCTTTTAATGTGCGGACCTCTTTACCACTGACTCCGAAAAGCCGGGCCTCTTTACCGCGCTGTTCTACCCCTGCCATCTCTCCCTCCACTGCCCTCTCTCCCTCCGCTGCCCTCTCTCCCTCTCTTCGCACCATCAGCCTGACCCTTGACTGTTCTCCCCCTCCAGGTTTTTCTGTTGTGGATATTAACCACGTTTCATTTTAAAGCAGGTATTATGTGTTTGTAGCCTCCAAACACCTTTAGTTTTAGCAAACAGCAGCAGGACACGCTTTGTCGCTGCATGATGTGAGCTGCGTAACTTAATTTTGATTGACGCTGTCAATGACTGGGACAACGTAATTAACGTAATTAAAATATATTATTTTCTCCTAACACAATTTAACAAGTAACCCTTTTGAATCAAATCAAATGCAAAATAAATATTTAAGGGCTATTAATTTGCTCAATTTTTTTTTTTTTTTTTTTTTCTTTTTTTTTGTTGTTGTTTGGAAATCATCTTGCGACCCCCCCAGGGGTTCCCGCGACCCCCCGGGGGGTCGGGACCCCCACTTTGGGAACCACTGCTCTACATCACATGGTGCTTTGTGTCACAGTGCGGCCTCAGACCATTACCCTCATACGGGGGTCTGAGGTGAGGGCGGATGTGCAGTCTCCCGTCCCCTGGGGTCGCTCCTCTATGTGAATGTTAAGTGTGATTTATGACTGTGTGCGTTGTTTCAGATTCTGAGACTACGGAGGATGAGACGACCGAGCCCCAGCTGGAGACCAAAGAAGGCAGGCAGCAGGACAAGGCCGGGCGCAAGGGACAAACAGGTACCACATACATGACACGGGACTGCACGCAAGCAGATGTTTAGTTTAGTTAAGATCCCCATTTGTCACTGAGGTGCAGAGGCTGTTCTTCCTGGGGTCTCCTCGAAATCATGAAATGGCCTTATACATATTTATGAAATCAAATATTATAATGCACACATCCATCCTCTCTCACTCTCTCTCTCACACACACACACACACAGATACAACACAACATGAAAGCTCAATGGGAAATCAGAATCAAAATTCATTTTCTAAAGTTCTAAAGGTAAAAAATAGAATACACCATGCATAAAGATAGAAAATAAAATCCACGTAACATTTCTTAAAATTACTACTATACAAGTGCACACAAAATCAATTACCATTTAAAAAGTAATACAAAATGTGCCTAACAAAAACACATAGATAGTGAGGCTTTGTTTAATTTGACAGGATTATTGGGATTTCTCCTAGTTTTGTAGCATGTTGGCGCAGCAGTTAGCACTTGTACTTCACAACAAGAAGGTCACCTCCAAACAGATCCTGGATTGGAGTGTTGATTGTTCTTCCCGTGTCTACGTAGATCGCAATTTCGCCTACCCTCAAGAAACATGTAGAATAAGGCTGGGTGTCTCTCAGAGCTTGTCGATGCGATGTGTGTGTAGATACAGGAGACTTCTGATACGTTTGATAAAATATTTATTGTGGTTCAGTAATAACAAAAGACTGTTGGCCCCCTTCCTCCCTTAAAATTGGAGAAAAAATAAATTGATAATACTAAATAAATCCTTTCCAGTATGGTGACCCCACTTCCATATCTGTGTGCAGTGAGAGGAAAGTTGCCCATAACATAAGTGTAAAGTGCTTTGTGGGCGCTATATAAATAAATATCACTTACTAAAGGAAAATAACTGAACATTTCTGATCCAAATAGAATTGAGGAAGCATTCACCAGAAAACCAATTCAAATAATTCGTCCATTTGCATTTGTGCAAAATGCTTGTGAACTCCAGGCATGTCCATGGAGGTGTTCTGGAAATACTTTCTCGAACAGTGGCGTCCTAGGTATTTGGACATTTACCTATTCATTATTGATCTGCTGCAAGGATAGAAGTTCCCTCCACTACCACCATCTTGTTGTTTTGAATGTCAAATACTCAAAGTTGTCCAATGCGGTTTAGCTCTAACGTTAAATTACTAGACACTCATAAAGGTTCAGCACAGTTGGTCCTTATTTTGACCTGGTTTCTTGCTGGCTGACTGTTGAGGATTAAAACAAAAAAAAATATGGCTGTAACAAGTTAATCCATTCATCATAACTTATTTGTTATTTGTGACATTAGATTTTATACCTGCACACTTTTTTTTTCCAAACAACCCAAACCCAACCCAAGATGTTCTTCAGGGGCTTCACTTGAACTTCATTAAATGAATAAAAATCTCATTTTCATTGACTTTTCAGGATTCGATTTACTTCATTGTTCTATTGTATAGCCCTAAATCACATCAGTAGTTCTCTTGGAGGACTTTACAAAACCGTTGAATTCCAACACAGATCAGAGAATCAACATGCATTGATAAAAAACACATAGAGCTTATGGTCCTTAACGGGACCTAAAAGTTCCGCTAATCTTTCAGTCCCCATGCATGTCCCATGCGTTACTGAACACAAGCTATTTACAGTATTTGAATAGGGCGCCATCTTGGATCACTGGGGCTTGACTGCAACTCCACCTCCGCAAGTACTTTATTTGCTTGAAAGGATGCTATTTAAGCGTCCGATTGAAAGTGTAGCCTCCTCCTCTCTTGAAGGCATTGTTAAGAAGCTGCAAAATCCATGTCATTTCTGCAAACACTCTTTTTGATTTTTTCATTATTGACAGAATGTACAGTAGACGCCCTTGTAATCAGAATCAGAATCATTTGTATTGCCACGTGAGTAACAGGAGGTCACAGATTAGGAAATTGCTTTGGCTCAGTGCAACAGTCAAAAAGAGATCATAAAAATAAGAATAAAAAACACTTCTAAAGAATAAATTTAAATTTAATTTAAGTATGAAGTATGTTTAATATACTTCAGACTGTATATTTGTTCTGTTCTAGTTATCACGCAGCCTTGAATAAAATAAATGAGCATAGCGCTTTCATTACACCTTCCACGTTTCTATTCTGCTCTCACCTCCATCGGGGCGTTCGTCAACCCACTGACACCAAAACGTACAAAGTGTCTGCTCTGCTCGGAGAGGGTGTCAATAGCTGTGATCTATAAGGAGACGCGCCGCTGCCTGGTTAATGGAGACGGGAGGTTCACAGACTCTAGCTACATGCTCACAAATTCACATATCACTCGCGGGAAGTCTTTATACACTGACTTTTACAAAGAAATTGGATTTTAATCGATCCATGGCAATGTATGATACATCTTAAACAACTTGATAACCCCTGTGCCAAAAGATTGTACAAATGTTATTCTTACTAGCGTCATCTCGTGCACAGTAGCAACAGTGACCTTGACAGATTCTATCCTGGAATGGCAGATCATGCCTTTGTTCAAAACGGGACACTATTCCCTACGGGTGCTGTTGAAATTCTACACTGCCATCACAACGAAGTGACGGCAAGCACCAGGAAGTGTCTGTGTCTGTCTCAGCTTCAACAACTCATAAAAGCTGGGAGTATTTTTTTTTTTTGCTGTAATATGCTCGTTTACTATCTCTACTCTTACTTTTGCTTGATGTTACGCGCATACATCCCGCGGCTGTGTACACTGGCCGTGCGCGCAGGCTTGATGCTGTCCCTGTGTAGTCTATGGAGTGTGTTGAGGAGAGGGGCCAGAAGACTGATGTGGAGAAAAGAAAATCACATGTATGTGTTTGTCCTCATGTTCTCTGTGGGATGGTCGGCCAGACGAGAGACTTTATGAAAGAAACAAAAAATGATGCCCAGGATCACTGTGAAACCTGCTCCTCCTCCTAATGTTTACATACAAGTGCTGTGTGTGTGGGTGTGATTTAGAGCCAAGGACCTCTAGAAAAATCTTGAAAGACGCGTATCTGCATGCACAAAATTATAAATTTAGGAATCCATTCTAATATAGGTTAAAATGGAAAAAAGCGTGTATGCTGCACGTACAACGCTTACGTGCTGTAACGGCTCCTGTGTAAATAAGCAGTTACTCTCACGTTGTAGTAGCGTCTACACTAAGCCTGCACAAATACAGTAGGTTCTAGTAATATTTAATTAACTCCAAAAGGGTTTGATCTGGAAACTAGGTCGGTGTGTCAGTCCATGGTTAAGTACAAGAGGCCATGTTGCTCAGCTCACCAGGCACGTCCAGAGCAGAGGAGATAATAAACAGCCCGTACATCTTCCCATAATGACTCATCAGCATCAATACACCACCGCATTTTGGCACTTACTGCTTGCTGTTAGTGCTTCAGTTGGTAATTTTCTGAGAATTTAGTAGACTTCCCATACATAGTTCATTTTGTTTTGCTTTTGCGATGCAGGCATTAAATGTGGACCAACTTTTATCACTCACTCTTGATCATTGTTGAGAGAAATGTCTGCATGTGCTTATAATCAGTTTAAATATATACATGACGATTTGTTTGGAAGCTGCTTACAAATCTTCTGGAAATACTGTTGTGGAAATGTCCTTAAAGATCAATGGAAACAGAGTTGCATTTTGTGTGGTTTAATGAAAGTAAAAAGTACATGATAAGAACAAGCATTTGCAAATGGAGAAAGCTTCAGGGGTCCTCTCCTCGGACCCTGCATCAGTCTCTCTGCCCCACAATGGGATTCACACAAGCTTTATCAGGATGGTCCTCATTGGCCAATGGCCACATGAAAAACACATGTCACATCTCTGCACTGATTACTTCAAAATAGGTAACTCAAGGTATGAAGAGCAGAGAAACAAGGGGGTGGTAAGGGGGTCAAAAGGACATGGGCAGAGGACATAGAAACAGGACATACCAAGATCACTTCATCCATATGATAAGGGAAACACTCATACCAAAGGAGGTTGTCGATCACTGTCTAATAACTAAACTCACTAACAAACTGCATCTTAACTTACTCAAACATCGTCCCAAATACTTTCCTGCCATAAAACAAAGCCCTCTGAACCATTCATTAACATCACAATTCACCCACTATGCTTAAACCATGTTCATGTAATTTTTGCCATTACAATACCCAAGCCTCAGCGGGCTTCATTTTTCTTGAACCTTGGCGTGGGTGATGTCAAGCAGGGAATATTTTGAATGTGTATTGTTTATTTTTCTTGTCAATATTATCATTTTGATGAACAAAAACAAGGAATTGATTACTAAATTAGATGGCAGTTAATTCAATAATTGATTAGTTGTGATTAATCTATTAACTTAACAGCCCTAATCTATAGCTTACTCCAATTTCTATCTAGAAATATAGAGCTTTTATCCAAGCTCTCTTTGATTACAATCACTGCAAACTACTCCTGGGTTGGAAAGATGTGGAAAGTGCATATAAACTGATTACGGTGAATAATTTTACATGTTACAACCAACTTGTTTTAACTGGTTAAAAACAGAAAAATGGAATAAAAAAGTACTGAATGCTGGATTTTTCAGCACATTCTGATATTGCCCACTAACACATGTGATGTCTGTGGATCACAAAAAGCTGGTGTGGAGATCTCACTGCTGACTCAGACTGTAGTCTGATTGAATCCAATGCTGGGCTGCCGTTTGCGCGGTTCCCGTAAGTTGCTGACCGTTCCGTGTTTCAGCTGCCGATGCACTCCTGCTCCACGCTCATCACTCAGACGTCCATCCTTAACCTGATTTGCGGCGCGTGGATCTCTTTAAGTGGGGGGCGCTCCACTTTCTGCTTCATTTCCTGTTTAAAGAAATCAATATCTGCTTTATGTGGCTGTTACATCTGCGTCTTCTACAGCCGCGTCGGTGTCTTGTCTGCTCCAAGCGCCCTCTTCCATTCGAGACAATTTATGAGGCTCATTAAAATGCTATTTATTATATTAGTAGTACCAGGATTGGTGTGAATAAGGTTAGCTGTTATAGGTCATATTTGTATCGCTTTTAGAGCTCTATCAGGCGCCGGAGAGGACATGGTCTCTCCTTTTAGGGCTGGTATGATTTCCCCAATAAAACTCTTATCCTTCACTTGAGAAAAAACTGAAAAGAAAAACATGTTGTCAACACATTCTGTCTGAAATGTCAAACTAAATCTTAAAGAACCTGAAATAATGTGAATATACAAAAGGAAGACATCACTGAACCTTCACTGCACTTCACTGCACCCATTTCAGATATCGACTCCGACTTCAGCCTATGCTGTTATATCTTAAATACTTATCTAAAATATGATCTCAACATGTGGGGAAAAGAAACAATAGGCTTGTCTCTATGCCTTGGACTGTTTTCCTCTCCCTTCTCTCAATATGTGTGCGTATGTTTGCTTGCGTGTGTGTGTATGTATTTGTGTGTGCACGTATGTGTGTGTGCTTATATGTGTGCAGGTGAAGGTCGGATGATGGACTATAACCCAGACGCTCCAGATCGCAGAGCCACTCTTCCAGGCACTTATGACCCTGTAGTGGAGCGAGAACTACGTGCTCTGAGCTCCCGGCCCCCAGGGGCCCATCTGGACCCCTCTCATCTGTCCAGGCAAGGCCTCGGTGTGAGCGGGGCCCCCGCTGAAGGGGCCCCTGTGCGGCACCTGGGTGTGGAGCCACTGATTCGAGCCTCCCACGCTAACCTGGCCCGGCCTGTGCAGGGCTCAGAGGAAAGTGTGTCTGTAGGCAGCGACTACTACGGCAGCATGTTCAGCCTGTACCGCGGCAGGACCTTCTCCATGCCTTTATAGCAGCACGGCCGGTCTGTCGGACCCCTGGACTCAAACTCAAACTCTAAACTGTCTCTGTTGTAGACCCAATTGCAAAAAGCATCTTTAAGTTGTGCTTTTATTTCTCCCACACTTTCCTTTGACTCTGTGTGACCGTAGTGTGTTTTTTTTCCTAACTGTTAACCTTCTAAAGCCATCATGTTCTGAAGCCACTGCTAATAATGACTCAGCACTCTGGAAACTGTGAGCACACGTTGGACACTGCATGCTTCTCCTTAGCGGTGGCCATCTTTGGATTTACACCATATGTTTATAGAGCTGCTGTGGCACGCATGAGTTTGAGCCAAGCTAATTTTAGCATGTTGTTATTACAACTAATGAGCATACGATCTCTTTTACGCATGTTGTTTTATATTTACTGTAGAGTGGGGACACTTTTACAAGCATTTTGTAAAGTTAACATCTTGTTCTTGTCATTTTTGCTGAAATAATTTGTAAAGAGACTTTTTGGTTTGTACATTGTGTTCTGTGATAATAACACAACAGGACACATGAACTGAAGGAACACATTTATTCAAATGTCACAACTTTTTTAGGAGCGAAACTGCCCCCCACCACTCACACACAAACAGTGCTCCTGCTCCAACCCGAGACAAAACTGAAGGAGTTCCCCCTTCTAAGACCATGACGCCTCAAAGCAGTCGCGCAGGCCCCAAGATCTCTGACAAGGTGAAGGCGTTTGAGGAGCGTGGCACCAGCATGGCCGGAGAGCGGAGGGGAGACGCCATCCAGAGACGAGGCGCATTCAAGCAGCGCGCCTCTTCACTGGAAGACAAGAGCAGCTATGACCTCAAAGTCCAGGATTACCAGAGCAAGTTCACAGAGGAGCTCCAGAGAATCAAAAAACTGGTGGGCAAACCCAACTTGAAGAAGGCCTACTCCACTGAGCAGTTGGCCCCACAGAGACTGAAGCCGGGCCCTAGAAAACTGGAACCCATCCCACCCCAAGTCATCCGAAAACTGGAGGCCCTGGAGGGGAGGACGCAGAAGAGCAGAGCAGGAGATGGGACTGTTGCCAAGGAGACCACCTCAACCCAGAAGAACCCCACAAGGTTGGTAACAATTTTAAGGCTTTCACTTTGAATTTCAGGGTAATGTGTGGCGCTGGTGGAGTACTATTGCTGGAATACATAGATTAGATTAGAGTCAAATTTATTGTCACAACAAAGTTGATTATGAGTCATTACTAATCACACATGTTTGAGTCATGTAGGATCTCATGTTAGCTATCAAAGTGTGGTCAGCTGCTAACATTAGGTAACATTTTATTTATATTCACATCTCAACAATGCATTAAAAAAGCTTGTTGATCTGCTTTCTGTGTTTTGGATTATGTCCAATTAAAAAGCTGTTGCTGGTGTTGTCCCAATCTCACAGTTCACTGGTTACACTTGACTGTGTAACCAGTGCACTAGCTCTTCACCAGCTGGACCCCAATGTTGAGCACTTGGTTGTGAATAGTGGACACTCAGACAGAGCTAGAGTGTCTTCATTGATCCTGTGCACTGAAGTCGCTTCATGGTGTGGGTAGGCCATGACGGACGACAGAAGCCAGTGATGCTAGAATTGTTTGGAGATCATATCAGACAAAAAGTCATTGGTCCTCATTCATGAAACTTGCGTATGACAAAATCAGGGTGTAAATGAGGCGTACGCAACAAATTGACACTTTTCGGCATTATCAATCTGGACGTGGGCGTACGGTACGCACAAAATATACACCGAGTCAGTAGATGGTGTAAATGTTACACCCATCTCAACGTTCATCACAACACGCCAAAACACGCATGAAATACAAGATTTGGACAACAATGAATATATATTCCCAATCTGGCTAAATTACAAAGTGCGTTTTCATTGAGCATCAATTTTTTCAAATTTGAATTTGCGCATCAGAAAAACTCTAATGGAAACACGCAAACTTCGAATAAATCACAGTTCATGATGAGGACCTTCTTCTGTTTCTTTGTTTTTAAATCTGACTGTATGTGTATTATTTTCATCTGTATGTTTCTTAAATGTGAAGTGCTTTGTGATCCTGGTCTGTGAAAGGCGCTATACAAATACACTTGACTTGCTTACTAACTTACGCAACAGGGATGACCCATCTGTTCTGTAAATCTGTGGCAGGCCCAGCGCCGCGTAATTACGCACGGCTATTTGTTTTGCCTCTTTCACATCTGGCAAAGCAATGTATTTTTTCATTAGTTTTGTGTATAAAGCCGCATAAACACACCGATGGTCTTGCTCATTGTCTCAGCCACTGCCCTGTACTCCGCATGTAACCACTTTATAGAAAGGATGGCAACGCGCTTATCTGTGGGATAGGCTCATGGGCAGTGCGCAGCGTGTGCCACGACAGGTCCCACTCCCACCGCATCACTCCTCAAATGTGGTGCGTGTCATTCAGACGTTTTTAATCCAGAGTTCCTCCATGAAATCACGGACACTTCCCAAAAGCTTCTCATTCACACCCTATCTCAAATGTACAGCGCTTCATTGCATTCCCAAGTAATCGCCGCAGATGCTTCACCCGGGTTAATGATGAGAGCCACCGCTGAGGCCAAGGTATTCATTCATTCATTCATTCACTAACTTCTAAAGTTCAAGAGAGATGAGTGCTGCAGTGGCTCTAGACACTAGGAGAAAAACGTGTATATATAATATAGCGTATATTTATTTTTAAACAAACGTGAATAAACTCAAGTGCATTTCACATGCCTTCCAACTAGTCTTGCTGGCCGACTTCCTTACTGATCTGCGTGAAACAGGCGGTTAGGCGTGACTTTTCATTTTATCATCCGCAGCAGTTGCGTACGCTCGGATCCGGGCGTATCTCACACCTTCATAAATCCCATGTTGGATTTTGCGTATTTGCAATATACACGAAAAATATACACCCTTTTATGCGCAAGTTTCATAAATGAGGGCTATTGTGATTGTATTGTGATCATTACTTATAAAACAAGATTTACAAATGAACCAGTGGTTCACTGATCAACACATCCAGCATCAGAATGGTTCTGTGGGGTATGTATATTTATCCAAGTGCTAAACTGCAGGTGTAAAGTAAAACAGTGTTTATATTCTGTTCTATTGGACATGTCCATCATAAATCAGTCCATCTCCATTCGAGGTGATCACGTTGATACACATGCAAAACCTTGATACATATTCTCCTGTGTTCTCATGTGTTTTGCAATTGTTATTTCAAATGTCACATGTCTCGGAGCACACGAACCTTAGACAGGTTTAGACTACTAGGACTGCTTCTAGACACATTCTCAATGATTTTTTTGACTGTACACCAACTGTTCTTCTGTCATCCATTATGATGTAAAGGGCATTAGTTGTTCACAATGTTTTATTATTGGAATTGTCTTACAAGAATTCAAAACATTGTATTTTACACAGAAGCTCCAGCTCCCCAATTCAAGACCTGACCACGGGGAAGAGGACATCTCCAGTGAGCAACAAGGACCACGCACCCAAGCCACAGATCCTCTCCACTCCCTCCCCCACCACCGTTGCTCCCATTAGCCCAGTGACCAAGCGGCGCAGAGAGGAAGGGAAGCTCTCCATCCCCACCATCCTGGTAGAAGACAAGCCCCTGGAGACAGAGCGTGTGGGGAGGCGAAGGAGGAGCAGGAGAGGTCCAAAGTCTTCGGAGGAAGGTAGGCAAATACTGTCTAGTGTTTTTAAGTATTCTTAAAAGTGATGGCAGATTGGCAAACAAACTCTAGAGATAAACATATGTTGCTGAGACCAACAACATGTAGTTACATTTTATTGAAGCAAAATACTCTCAGATGAAGGTTGCCTCTGTCAAAATGACTTATTTGCATCTCACATTATTGATGTGTCAATCCATCCATTTCCTTCCCTTTAATGCATTTCTGGGTCGAGCGGGTGGCAGCCAATTTACATCCTCCTTTGTCAGTGATGACACAGGCCCTTTCTGAAGTGTGTCATGCTTTCCAAAAAAGTTCTTATAAGCAAAATTATCTTCTGCAGGGGCCTCCTCCGATGACTCCTACCAGTCTGCAGACGAGGAGCCAGTGACAGCGGCTAGTGGAAAAGAGGCAACACTACCTGGCAACCCTCCACCTGCAGGTATAGGACCGATATTACATAGATACCCTGCTATACCAAAGCTGATCCTAGAAATGAGGAGAAATTGTTATAATTACACTTATAGTACGCATAGAAAGCTGTTTGCAATCTTTAAAAGTACAGAAAGATTTTATTATATATAGTTGTATTTCAAGAAAAAAACCATGGGAAACGAACCAATGATTGTTATTGTTACAGAACTTGCAGTGTAGTATTGTAAAATTATTTCAACACATTTGAAAAGTTTGTTTTGGGGAATCGTGTAACATTTTAATTTGAATGCATTGCCACCCGTCCTTTTGCGACACCTCCACTCCTGGTGCATTGTGCTAAATGTGTTTATCCGTGGGAGGAGGTAGAGACTAGAAGACTTCTCTCTCAGTGTTTGGTGAGTAACTGAAGGGAACCGGAGAACAGCTTTCATGGGGCCCGAGAGGCTCCTACTCTGCTGATACTGCGCAGTCAGGCCTGCAAACTGTTTAAATAGAATAATTGAGACCCCAAAGATTTTTTGGGTGGAGGCTCTTTGGAAAATTAAAGGAACTGTTTGTATGTTTTTATTAAATGTACACGGTGTGGACGTACCAGATGTAAACCTTTGTCAAGTATCCAATCAGAATGGGAATTGAGTTTCGGTTTGATCGGTTTTTGCTGGTTTGATCCCCACTGCTTTTTGCTGAAGTGGAAAGTGTGTGTATGAGCTCTAACATCTGCGTTTGAGCTTGTTTCTGTTGGTCTTTTTCAGGAAATAGACATATCCATAAAGAACAAACCCCGTAGCTTGGAGTGCGGGATTAGAGTTATTCTTGGATTAATTTAACTGTTCATATTTCAGTTATTTATTCCTTTAGGGAGTGTACACAATCAACATCTGAACACTTATAGCCAAGGGTAATATGCAAATGTCTGTCCCTAGGAGGGCTTTTAACACAATTGAAAACATTTACTGTTTTTAATTGCTCCCAACCTCGCTCTCTGTGTGGATTGGGAGACAAATGCCCACAATTGTTAACCGCTTTGTGACTCTGGTCTGTGAAAGGCGGTATATAAATAAATCAATTCATTCAACTGTTGCAGTGCCTAAACATTATTTTGTTTGTCAGAATCATCTTTAAAATCATTGGGCTCTTGAGATCTATCCATAAGCGTGATTTTCTGTTGATCCATCTATTGTTTATTGAACATTTTAACAAGAATTTCATTTTACAAGTAACCACAATTTTGTTTTGGCATCCTGCAGCTTCTTATAAGAATTTTGTCAATATTCCTTATCTATGTATTTGAGATTTGAGATAATGTAGCTCCAAGATTGTCCTCTGATCTTTCCGTTTGACGTTCCATTTAAATATCTGATGACAGCATGCTGAAATGAGAGCCGGAGTCCCACTGACAAACGCCACTGCGCTGATGTTGAGTCACTGGGTTTTATCTGGTGCCAGCCTCCTCCACACGACACGGCTTCTAAACTACAAAGGCCTCCAGAGTTACCATGGCAACACGTCCCATCTCTAGGGCTCCCAGCGCACAGATGTCCCACGATGCACAAAGCCCATGCCCCCCGGTCCTTAAGCGTGTAGCGCTTTCAAAACGGGCCATGCTGGATTAGCCATTTTGTAATGGTAAAAAAGTGGAATAGAACATAAATTACTTTTCAGTGTGCGGCCATCGCTTGGAGCCTTTCGGATTTCCCTAAGACAGATCTGGTTTGGTCCCACTGCCCAAGTGCGTGTTTAGATCCTACACTTGTCTAGATTAATTAATTTATAAGTAAATAACTGAGTTGAAGGTGAAAGTTAAATTTTGCCCCAAACATTTTTTTTTGTTCAGTCATAAGTTGGCATAATCACAAAGTCAGACATGTGCAAGCTTCAATTAAAGCAGCAGTAAGCGATTTTTGGGTGTTAACATACGTCTTAAATATTGATATATTCCAATAGCCATCCCTTATATAGAGTGTTTGTACCTAAACACGGATCTCTCAGTCCTTCCAGTCTTCTCCCACCTATATGATAAAAAAACCTCACATCCTATGCGCTTATCCAATGACGAGAGAGCACGCCTTATAAGGGGTTTCTCCCGTGTGTGCACGCGCACTCTTCAAAACAAACATGGCGGAGAAGGAAAAGCCGCCTCCAGCGCTGCTGCAGACTAAATACCATGGATCTATTAAATACAGGCAAAACGCCAGAAACAGAGGAACGACAAAAAGTAGGAGCAACATGGGGACCAGCTGGTGGATTCCTCTCTCCGACTGAACAGGTGAGCATGTTACTCAGTAGTGGCAGTAGTAGTTGTATTATTTATACATATTGTTGCCTGAGACTGTAATGCGGGTTTTCACCAAGTTAGCTAGTTAAAAATCCCCAGCTGTTGTAGAAATACGGCCGCATTTTGTGGCAATAACTGCGCATTACCTTGGCTTAGCTTTGAGAAACAACAACAGACAACACAACATCGAAGCCTTAGCCCAGCCTCAGCCATCCATAAACTCCGGTCAATTATTAGTTCCCCACATGTACAACATTAAATGACCATATCACCAGAGTTCCCCCGTGAAGTGGTGTTAGCATTAGCGTTCGCTGTTAGCATTAGCGTTAGCTGTTAGCATTAGCGTTAGCTGTTAGCATTAGCGTTAGCTGTTAGCATTAGCGTTAGCTGTTAGCATTAGCGTTAGCTGTTAGCATTAGCGTTAGCTGTTAGCATTAGCTGTCTGTAGTTGTGAATATGATGTGGCTGCTACGAACACTTCTGATCTGTATGAATCGTTTGTTTTTGCCAATAAACATAGTTGCTTTTATATGTATATGTGTATATGTGTATATGTGTATATGTATATGTATATGTATATATGTAGGTCTGCATTTCATTCTTCAATGACTAAGTTTTGCAACTTGCACTCTGTATATTAGTTTTATTGTTATAAAAACAATATCTCTTTACCTCAAATCTAACTTCCGTGACCACTACATACATTTTTATTATTATGTATTGAGAATAAGTAAGAAAAGTCTTGCTGACTACTACCAAATAAATTATGAGCATGATATAATATAGACATTGTAATAATTTACATGTCTTCATTGCATTCTTTTCTCTGTATCTTTTCCAGTATGGCCTAAATCAATTGGAATGAGGTCTTCAATGTACAAGAGTTCAACAGCCTCCATAATGCAAGTTAAATAACTATAAAAAAAAAAAACAATGGCATAACGACTAGATACTTTTCTGCTGAGCTCTTCTTTCTCTAGTATTGACTGGGAAGACAAGACTTTGCTTCCAGAATTAGAAGAATGGCCATTGTCATCTCCTGAGGAAGACTTTACACCCCACATTTGTCATGTAGGTTGTTGTGAATGCATATATGGGACGCAGTGATTATGATGATAATGATTTTGTGATGTGTGTGTCGTTCATCCCTACAGTTGTGTTGCTGCCCTGAGGTCCAAAATGAATATCGATCATGTTCCAGGAGTCAGTGTTGACAAAACTGTCGCTGAGTTTCTTCAACAATCAAGAGGAGTGAGATAATCACTCGACTCCCAAAACAGCCGATGTAAGTGTCTTTCTCTCACAATGCACAGTCTCTCACAGTCCAAATAAACATGTTCAAGGATCCTGTGGATCAGGGGCCACTCCTGGTGATCAATAAATACTGATGTTGTTGATGATGAATATATCAAAGTCATATTTGAGTAGATAAAACTGATGTCTCTTCTATTATGTTTCAAAGGAAAATCTCTGCCAGAGGAAGACTCCAGTTCCTTCAACCTGGGCCCCTGAAGCGTGGCTGTGTGTGCGTGTGACTGTGTGACTGTGTGGCTGTGTGTGCGTGTGACTGTGTGTACGTGTGACTGTGTGTACGTGTGACTGTGTGTACGTGTGACTGTGTGTGACTGTGTGTGCTTGTGACTGTATGTGACTGTGTGTGCTTGTGGCTGTGTGTGCTTGTGACTGTGTGTGACTGTGTGTGCTTGTGACTGCTTGTGACTGTGTGTGACTGTGTGTGCTTGTGGCTGTGTGTGCTTGTGACTGTGTGTGACTGTGTGTGCTTGTGACTGCTTGTGACTGTGTGTGACTGTGTGTGCTTGTGACTGTGTGTGACTGTGTGTGCTTGTGACTGCTTGTGGCTGTGTGTGCCTGTGTGTGCGTGTGACTGTGTGTGACTGTGTGTGCTTGTGACTGTGTGTGCTTGTGACTGTGTGTGACTGTGTGTGCTTGTGACTGTGTGTGACTGTGTGTGCTTGTGACTGTGTGTGCGTGGCTGCTTATGAATTATTTTGAGGAAATGTGTTCAAACAAGCTACAACATAAAGATGAACATTTTGTTAGATATCTCTGATAGTGTTCGCTGCAGCAGCGATGGATAAGGACCTGAATAATAACAGTGTTATTCATTTGAGCAAAAAGTGATAACACAAACGTTGCCTTACCATCACTTGTAATTATTTGTCTTAGTAGGGACATTGTGTATATTTTTCCGGCTATAACTTCAAATCTTCTTTTACATAATAAAGTTTCTTAGACTCGTTACAGACTGTATTTGTTTTCCTACTATAAAACAAAGCACATTGAAAGAGGTGAATGTATTTTTTTTTATTTTGAAATAGTACAACTACAAACATATTTCAGAACTGCAGAGTGGACGTGCACCATGGGGGCCACTGAGGACGTGCACCATGGGGGCCACTGAGGACGTGCACCATGGGGGCCGCTGAGGAAAGCACGTTTTCAATGTCTGTTGGCACCTTTCACAGACGCATCAGGGAAAGGATCTGGTCATCAGCTTCTCTGGACAGAGGGCGTTCAGTGCTTCCTGAAAGAACCGTTATGACAAATGACTTTATATATTCTGTTACTTGTAGCTTTTCTTTCAAAGTGGTGAGTTTCCTTACAGTGTAATAGTGTAACGTAATTAGTTATGACAGTACTTTTGCGTTTCGGACAAGCTTTACTGGAATTGTTTTTCAGTCCCACATCTCACTGTACAGCTCTGATACACTTTGATTTTGTCTTCATTCTCTGAACAATAAGCACATAATACAGATGTTGATTACATCAATAAATTTATCTTTATTTTGTGACATTGAGAAGGCAGCTTCCAGTGAGATGCAGCTTTACTTTCACATAATACATTACTACAGTGTTGTCTATAAAGAACTCCAAATATACAAATTGTGAGGAAAGCAGTAATGTATTACTTTAAATAACCTTCATGTAAAGCTTTGTTGTTGTAATGTATATGCATTACATTCATCTAATACATATGCACTGTAACAGATGTTACAGTGCATAATGTTGAGACACGTCACACTGCAATCTGCAACATTATGTTTATCACAACAGTTATCAGTGTACCAACTATAAAAGCAGTATTATTCTATAAAAGACTGGATTGTTTTTATCTCTTTCTTAGTGATGCTATCCTAGCTAACACCAAGCTGCTTTCAGTGTTATAGCTAGGTTACAACTGAGCTATTATATGCTAATATTTCACTCCCAGAGTTTGTTGTTAATATACTTAAGGGTAGACCTGACAGAGATGAATCTGCTGCTGCCATCACCAACACGATGCGCGTTCATGTGGTGTGACGAGGGGACGGGGGGCGGGGCTACTAACTCGCTCAGGCAGAAGAAACTGCCGGAAACGACCAAATCGCTTACTGCTGCTTTAAATATGAATCTTATGGTTTTAGAATCTGACTTGGATTAAGCCTGGTGGGTCTTCTTCTGTTCTATATTGAACAGAATCAATCTTCATTTATTGTTTCTGTGATGTAAAAAATCACCATGCAATCAAAACTATTAAACATTTTCTACATGGCATAAAGCAATAACAGAATGCATTTTCTTGTGCTGCTTTAAGTTTTTTTTTTTCAATTTATGAAACACTACTTTAGATGCAGAGAGCAGAGCATCAACAGCGTCAATAATGCTGGAGATGTCGACTTTAAGCACTTGCAATAACAAACATACATGCACATATTCATGGCTCAAGCACACACATTACTTCACTAGCACTTTGTTCCACTCATAAACTTCCCAAGTGTGCGATCAGATGAGATGGTGAAGCAGAAAAAGATACTATAAATGTTGCATTTCATTTAAACTATGTTTTGGCGTTAGTTGTTGTTTGTTTGCTTTTTGGCAAATTATTCAAACAATGTGAAAGCAGTAAAGACACCTGTGCTTTTTCCTCAGCCCAGCGCACTGTTTCTATCACGTGATTGACGTTGTTTGATTAGTGATCATGGCACGGCTTTAATATCTGTGGAGAATGTTCTGAAGTATAGCTTTAATTGTCTTTTTTAAGGACTCATGCCCATGTCATACATGTTTCACACTGTTGCTTTACATGTTTTGTAAATTATTTTAATAGTTTTCATTCTCAAAGTAATGATGCAGTCATCTTGATTCTGAAAACAACATTCCTTGCGGGAGTCTTGTCGTCATATCTTGAGGGTATCTGCGCAGCTGGGCCTCTCTTCCATATTTGGACAGTGTGGTCTATAAGTATTTTTAGCCTTCCTCTTGTTCTTTGAGTGATCACAGGCTGTGTTATGTTCTTTTGCAAATATCCTGGTAATTTTCATTACAGCTACTTTTCAGTCTCTGCTTTGCACCATGAGTCAACAGATTAGTGCTAAAATGGGAAGAGTTTGGATGAGTCACTGCAGGCGACTGTATTTTACACAGAGCAGAGAATTCAAGCCAGAATAGTGGGATGGCGTGAAATCTCTTTCTGCAGAGTGTACTTTTAGTTCAACTCATGTTGTTAGTTAGACGTAAACAGGTTAATCCTGTGTTCAAACTGTTAAAGTCAATATAAAAAGTGGACAAAATGTATGATATTCAAATAGGGCTTATGAGCTCCAATCCAACCACCTCCCACCACCCAAACATGAGCGGGAGATAGAATCCTCTAGCAATGGTCCTGAGCACCACCTGGAGATCCACACGGTCGTGACCACTGCTCCTGAATGATGCTCTATGGCAGACCGGTTCAACAATAAATGTAGAGAATGTATTTCCTCTTATAAGGGCATTAAAGTGTAAACTTAACGTCATATCTTACAGATACTTTGTGACCTCTGTGAACGCTGCCGCCCAAATGTAGTAGGCACATATTGATTGGACATTTGCAGGGGAAGAAGCCGCGTAGGCTTGCACTACAAACAGGAGGGAAATAAAAGCATCTGGGATTGTTGTGTAAGAGCTGGCAGATGTATTCAAATGCCCAGAGAGCAAGGAGCAGAGTAGGACAGAGCTGAGGTAATCACTTTTTAGTGACTTACCTTTTATTTCACATGGGATAATATGGGAATTAGTTAGCTCTACAAGTAATCTGGCCTTCCATAGGGCACAATGGGCCTCATTCACGAATAACTTCGTAAGAAACTTCTTAAATTTCTACTCAAGTTGTTCTTCAGTAGATTTCTAAGAAGACCCTACGTGGGATTCATCAACGCGCTCGTAAGCCGCTGAATTGTTCGCAGCTGTTCTCTCAGATTGACGAATGCCAACTCCTCGTAAGTAGAGCGCGCGTGCCCGGTGCTTCATTAGCATAGGTACTTAGCATAGGTAACCGCCCACTAATGCCCATATAAGGGACTGAAGGGCCGTGTGCAGACGCCAGAGGAAACAGCAACAGGCCTAAAGCAAAGAGTTACACGGAGCAAAAGAGTCACCCTTTTTTCTTCTTTTGCCAGACTGAGAATAAAGTCATAAAATGTTGACTTAAAAGTCGAAATATTATAAGAATAAAGTCGAACTAGCAAAATTATGAGATTAATCTAAAAATATGATGAGATTAATCTCAAAATGCTATGAGATAAATTTAAAAATATATTATGTATTAATTTAAAAATGAATCTCAAAATGTTTTGAGATTAATCTAAAAATATGATGAGATTAATCTCAAAATGCTTTGAGATAAATTTAAAAATATATTATGTATTAATTTAAAAATGAATCTCAATGTTTTGAGATTAATCTAAAAATATGATGAGATTAATCTCAAAATGCTATGAGATAAATTTAAAAATATATTATGTATTAATTTAAAAATGAATCTCAAAATGTTTTGAGATTAATCTAAAAATATTTTGGACCCTGGGAGGAGATCCAGCGCGGACCAGCGCTGAGACCAATGCAGACCCGTATGGAGAGACCAGTGCAGACCCGTATAGATCCATGGGAGACCCCAGTGCAGATCCGTATAGATCCAAGGGAGACCCCAGTGCAGATCCGTATAGATCCATAGGAGAGACCAGTGCAGACCCGTATATATCCATAGAGACCAGTGCAGACCCGTAGAGATCCATAGGAGAGACCAGTACAGACCCGTATAGATCCATAGGAGAGACCAGTGCAGACCCGTATATATCCATAGAGACCAGTGCAGACCCGTATAGATCCATTTGAGAGACCAGTGCAGAGACTCAGAGCGGACCCCGCAGCCTCCTGCAGCAGCAGTATATATTCCATTGTTCTGTGGCCTGTGGATAAAGAAATGCCCCCTATGAATAGGATGGGGTCACTACTGTAATACACGGCATGATTTCCAATGTATTTGATAAAGCGTTGGCACATTTCATTTCAAAATGAATTAAAAAATAGGCTAAATTACCATTAACATTTAAATAAATAAATACATACATCAATATGACGGACATATCACTGGAATGTTGTATTTTTATTAAACTTCACCAAAGAGGACAACCCCGGCGTGTGAACATGTCGGCACTGAATGCGTACGAGTGCTCCTGAGGACTCTGAGGATTTGTACTTGCCCAAGAGAAATTCTGGTTACGAGAAAAATTCGTGAATGCCACTTTCTTCGTAAAAACCTCGTAAGTAGGATTTACGTACAAATCTGTTCCTAAGAACCGTTCGTGAATGAGGCCCAATGACCCGATTGTGTATCTGCTACGATTGTGTATCCGTGTTATGTTCTTTCGATGTCTCTAGATGACAGGTATGTTTTTCAATGTATGGCGTATGTGTGATGCAAATGTTGACTATATAAACCATATCCTGATTTTGTTCTGTCTGAAAAAACCTGAGGAAAACCTAAGAAAGAACTGAGAGAAAATGAATAAACTTCCAGGTAGCTCTGGTGCGCAACAATCCCGTCTCTGTGAGGTTGTTTTCCACAATTAGTATGTCTAAAATATTTCTAAAATACACTTGCTGCCAGTCATCATTCTGGCTTGCTGGCTGGTAGTGGTAATCCCAAACTGATTTTAGCTCTTGATTGTTATTCCTCATATTATTTTTAATATGTTGCATTATGGGGATGCCTGAATGAGTAATGTGTAAGTTCTGCTACAGTACAGTATGAATATTTGAACAAAACAAATACTTAGTATAGTGTAACAAAACAAATACTTAGTATAGTGTACTGTAGATTACAATTTACAAATAGTTTATAGTGTCTTTCATTTGGATTGTCATATGTGTGCCATGCTGCTTCCAGTTCCAGTGTGTATCATTGCTATACAATGCAAAAGAATAGAATTAGAAAAACAACTAAATGACCAATTAGGAAAAGTAGCTTTATGGTTCAAATTAAATAAGCTGGCCTTAAATGTCAGTAAAACATTTTTTATAATATTCCACCCAATCAAACATAAATATAAAGATGGAAACGTAAACATCAAAATGGACGGAAAGGCTGTCCAAAGAGTTGATTCAACCAAATTCTTAGGAATATATATAGATGAATCCCTAAAATTTACAAAACATATTGAAGAACTGGAGAAAAAATTATCCAAATATGTATGTTTATTTTACAAATTAAGACATCAACTTCCTTTTGAGGCAATGTTAACACTGTACTTCACTTCACTTCACTTTATTTCATGTCCCCGATGGGGCAATTTGGTTCACAGCACAGGGACACATACAAAGAAAAAGACATAGAATAAACATTTTCCCCATACATTCAGACTAACAAGGTGTCCATATACAGTCTTCCCGTCAGGTCAATGGCAGTTTAAAAACAGGATAAAAAAGAAGACAAAAACTGTCCCCCTCAAGCAAAAATTTCAACCCCTATTTCCTCCGTCTCTGGTTTGAGTTTAGTGTAGAGATCGCTGCAGGTACGAAAGAGTATTTATATCTATTGCTCCGAATCATTGGAGTTCTGAGTCTGGAACCAGACGGCAGGTAACTAAACTCTTCATGAAGAGGGTGAGCCTCATTACCCAGAATCCTCAGAGCCCTCCTTGTCACCTGACCAGTGAACAGCTCAGAAAGTGGAGTCTGAGGAGCTCTCAAAATCTTACCACTCAGGTTAACTATTCTGCTGAGTGACTTTTTCCCTTTGACATTGAGGTTACCAAACCAACTCAACATGGAAAAAGTTAAAACTGACTCAACACAAGATTTGTAAAACAGTCTCATTATCGTCCCGTCCACCTGGAAATAGGCCAGTTTCCGGAGGCAGAACAGAAGCTGCTGCCCTTTCTTACACAGAACATCTGTGTTTTCATTGAAGTTCAGCCTGTTGTCGATCCATGTCCCCAGATACTTGTAACTTTGGACGAGCTCCACTCTCTGACCTTTGATCACTGTAGCTTGAGGTGACGAGACTTTCCTCCGAAAATCCACACACATGTCTTTAGTCTTAAGAACATTCAGCTGCAGGAATGAGTCGTCACACCACTGTATCATGTCCTCAACAACAGGACCATGCTCGTTTTCATCACCGTTCAGAAGACTCACAATAACAGAGTCATCTGCAAATTTAAGAATATGATGATTTTCATGGCAGCTGCGACAGTCATTTGTGTACAAGATGTACAGAAGTGGAGACAGTACACAGCCCTGGGGTGACCCAGTGGAGGAGTGCAAGACATTTGACAAACAACCATTGACCTTCACTCTTTGTGATCGGCCTGTTAAGAAGTCCAAAATCCAGCCCACAATATTTGAACTCAAATTAAAATCATTAACAAGCTTATCAATTAAGATGTGAGGTTGGATGGTATTAAAAGCTGATGAAAAATCTAAAAATAAGAGCCGTGCATGTGCCTTTGAGTTTTCCACGTGTTTGAGGACAAAGTTCAAAAGGGTGGCCGTGGCATCCTCCACGCCTCTACCAGCCCGATAGGCAAACTGAAGAGGATCGAGCAGGTCTTCAACCATAGGAAGAAGCTCTGCTTTCATCAATCTCTCAAAGGACTTCATCACTAAAGAAGTAAGAGCCACAGGTCTAAAATCATTTAAAACCTTGGGGTGTTTAGTTTTGGGCACAGGGATTACTGTGCTCTGTTTCCATAAATGTGGCACCCTCTGTTGGCTGAATGACAGCTGAAAAATAAAAAAGAAGACAGGGCCTAATTGTTCAGCACAAGATGACAGCAGTCGGCCACAGATATGATCAGGGCCAGGACTTTTCTTAGCCTTGGTTTTTCTGAAACTAGTGACCACAGCCTGTTCATTAAAAGGCGGGGAGGCAGGGCAACGTAAAACATGTTTTAAATTTTCAATATCATTGGTAAAGTCAAAAGTGTCAAATCTCAAATAGAAAGAGTTAAAATCCTGAGCCAGTTGTGTGTCAGATTTAATTCCAGCAATATTCACTCTCGGTTTTTTCTTTTTATTTGTACCTAAAATTGTATTAAGGCCATCCCAAGCAGAGCCAATATTGTTCTGTGTTAATTGCTTCTCGAGTTTAGCTGTGTAGCATAGTACAGATCCCTATTTGAACCACACTTAAATTATTGTAATGTGATCTGGAATAACACCTACCCTACTTACACTGCAAAACTCCAGATACTACAAAAGAAAGCTATTAGAGCTATTACAGGGTCCATGCTCCTTCAGACCCTCTCTTCCACAGATATGGCCTCTTAAAACTTGCTGAAATTAACCTGTATCAAAACGCTTGTGTAATATTTAATGTTGTCCACAAATTAAACCCCAGACTAAGTGAGCTCATCCCTCTGACCTCAGCCTCACACCAACACGACACAAGAGAGAAATACAAATAAAAAGCGAAAAACAGAAGACTAAAATTTACCAACTTCAGAATCTGCTGCAAGGGCCCTCGTATCTGGCATGAGCTCGACGGGGACATCAAGCAGACTCTCTCATTAGCCATATTCAAAAGAAACATCAAACAGAGGCTCTTAGGACGCTACTGTACTGCCTGACTAAAACTGTAGTCTCTCCCTGACTCCATTTATCTTTTGTACAAAGGAAAGGGAAAGCACACATGAATGGTAAGTAATATAAAACAATTGTGCTGATAACACCTTATAAAATAAAAATACAACACAAAAACAAAAACAGTAGTAACAACGAATATACCACTGAAACTAAAATAAATGAAAATTTCATAGAAACAACGATACCATCGGTGTTACAAACACGATCTCTGAAGGTGTGTGTGGGTGTGTGTACGTGTGTGTGTGTGAGCGTGTGTGTATATGTATTATCTCCATCCATCTGTTTTTCTTTGACTTTGTATGCTGGACCCCGTGCATAAGCTTGTGTAGCTTCCTAGGGTGTCCATTTCTTTTTCTCTGTGTCACGGAAATTGAATATAAATTTCAATGTATGAATAAATGTGTGATACTGTGAAGAAGAATAAACTGAAACTGAAACTGAAAAGGATTTTTGAGATCTGCAATTGAATTGTATAATTCCTATTCACAAATGTGACATCTTCTTTTCTCTCAACATTTTTATAATCATAAAAACAAGCGAGAGACATTTTTAAAAACAAATGTCTTACGTGAAAAGAGCAACAGGGACAGTACGCCGCCTTGAGGATAGCCAGTGCAGTCATTTCAATCAAGTTATTGCACATTGTTCCCTGTGTTTTTAGGGGCTACCCAAATGTGTCGAAGCAGTGCTGGTGCAGGGGTGGGGTCCGATGAGGAGTACCTGAGCCCCCAGGAAGAGCCCATGGAGATCACACCGTCCTCTGCCCCCACCAAGAGAGTGCACTTCAAAGAACCACCTCACGTTCAGGTGATATCAATTGTTAAGGTTTTCTATCATTCTATCTAAATTCAAAATGACGTTTGTGCTACCGCCATTTTGATCTGTAAAGGTCACATTAAGGTCAGATGGTTTGTTCCACGAAGTAGATTATTTTAATGGAACTATTATTAACATTTGAACTGAATATTGTTTTGTCATTTGTTAATTGTTTTATATACACATCAACTCATTTGTATAAAAGGTAATACATTTTGATTTAGTTTTGGGCTGTACAGATAGCCACTTTAGAGAATCCAAGGTTGAAAGATTTAGCAGTATTTCTACATCTACTATATAAAGTTCAAGATAGTAAAGAACATGTTTCTAATGTTTGCTCATTTCTAAAATTGCTCGTATCTGATCTAACAGATAGCACCAAGCGACATCTCCGTAACCGAGGGCAACGACATGGTCATCAGCGCTAAAGTGCGGGGCCAGCCACCTCCCATGGTTCATTGGTGAGACCGCCCATTCACAACACGTAAACCCTTCCTTTAATACTACTTTACTCTATTCTGTTTTATTTCCCAGGTCCAAAGACAGAACCATCTTGACGACAGCTGGCCGCTACTCCATCATGCAGACTGAAGAGGGCGATGTGGAGATGAGGATAACAGCGGCTCAGCAGTCTGATGCCGGGGTCTACGTGTGTAAAGTTATCAATGAGCACGGGGTGGAGCAGGCCCAGTGTCAAGTGGTTGTCAATGGTAAAGTACTTCATATAACTTAACGTATTGAATTATATAGACAGATAAGATTCACCTTTAAGAGAAATTTACCGGAAAGACATTCATACAAACAAAACAAATTAACACATAGTTGTAAAAGTTACTAACAGTAAGAGAGTATGTGCCAAAAAACTAGGGCTGTCAAACAATTACAATTTTTAATCAAGTTCATTACAGCTCTTTTTCATCGCATTTCGAACTTTCCTGCAAAATTATGCCATATTTTTCTGTAAATGGTTGTTTGAATGGAAAGATGCATGACAACATAGTGTACATATGTACTGTATGTGTTTATCATACCAACAATAAATCCAAATAAAATGGCATTAACATTCTGTCTTTCTGTAGTAGACAGTATTTTTTCAGTTCGACATATTCCGCTTGGGGCGACAGTAGCTCAGTTGGTAGAGCATTGGCCTTAAGGCCAGAAGGTCGTGGGTTCAATTCCCACCTCTGCACCTTCTCCACCGACTCCCACTGATGACTGCTGTCGTTGTGTCCTTGGGCAAGACACTTAACCCCACTTTGCCCAAAGCCCCCACTGAAAGCTAAAGCCTCCTTTCTTCTTTTTCTCTGTCTCATAAAGGTTGTGGAAAAATTAGGTACCCCAGCTTTAATTTAGCAGGTTCAGTTGCGTTTCGGGAGGAGAAACAAAGGCATCACAGACACTTCCTGAGGCTCCGTGGTCCAGCCTCAGTGGTGACGACACGCACACAACAAGCAGAGAAAAGTTCTCTGGCGTGTATGTCTTGGATCGCGTTACGGCGGTACGGTTCGCTGTCTTGTTGTTACAACGGCTCACAGCCACTGGAGGTGGGAACCGCTGTTCAGAGCAGCCACAGATGCGCATATTCTTTTAAAACTTTAAATTCTCAGAGGGTCTCTGTCGACATCACTCGCATGTGTCTGCGGCACTAGTGTTTTTATGGGATGCATGGGCGGGTCAGTAGCTCAGTTGGTAGAGCTTGTGGGCCTGAAGGTTGTAGGTTCGAATCCAACACGAGACCTACTTCACGGCTCCCACTGATGACTGCTGTCATTGTGTCCTTGGGCAAGACACTTAACCCCACTTTGCCCAAAGCCCCCGCTGAAAGATCAAGGCTCCTGTGGACTCACCCCCTGCAGGAGGATCAGTGAGGGGCTGGTGCTCTGTGTACTGGGTGCAGCTCTGACTGCCACCCCCCAACCCAGAAATGGATTAAGGGGAAGAAAATGGATGGATGGATGGATGCATGGGCGGGTCATTCGGTATGTTTTAATTTTTTTAACGTGTTTAATAAAAAAAAAAAATTAAATTAAAGTGCGTTAATGCGATAATTTTGAGCTTCCCTTCCATGTGTAACAAGCAGAACATTTGTTTACAGCACTAAAACATGTACAATAGGTCTGGATGTAATGAGTGATGGTGATGCACACAGACGGTCTGGTTCCTTGGTCTGTGATATATTCTGTTTAAACATAGAACAAATCTATTATCAAAGAAACATGACTAAATCTATTTAAATTTCTGCTCCAGCTTTGAGCACACCAGCATGCCTGAAGATCCTGAGGAGTGTGAAAGACGTGTCTGTTCGAGCGGGAGAGTCCGCCATGTTTGAGTGCTTCATCTGTGGCCCGGCAGACGTGGACGTGGACTGGCTCTCCAACGGGAAGCTCATCCAGCCCGCTCTTCTCAACTGCAAGATGACCTTTGACGGCAGGAGGTAGGTCCTGGGAATTTCCATCTCATAAACAACATGAATTAAATTTCTTACTCTGTGAAAATGTTATTGTAGCTCACAAGTCGTACTTGAACTGGAGTCGGACTTAAGTTGCTAAGACTCACGACGTGACTTGACCTTGTCTCCAAACGGCTCAAGACTCGTCACTAACGACTCAGACATGACCCTGATTTGTGCTTTTTGGACTTCCAAGTCTTTATGGTTTTCCAAATACAAAGTAGATACAAACCTGGATCATGGAAGCAGAAGTTTCCATACCCTCCCCCATGCCTCCTTCTGATGCTTCATGTTAAACTCTGACCAAACTTGACTTGGACTTGCGAGTCAGGGACTTTTGTGCATCTCTCTTGTAGAGCGTTAACAAAATACATACAACAGTGCGGAAGGAAGGATCCAAAAATAAAATTGGTGAACTAAGTACAAATGAATAAGGCTCAAAATAATGTAGTAATTAACTGCGCAGATTTGTATTCTTTGTGTTTTGTGTTGTAGGTGCCGCCTCCTGTTAAACTCTGTGCATGAGGACGACAGTGGGACTTACATGTGCAAACTGACCACCGCTAAAGGTACAGAGCCAAAATATTTTTTTATGTAGACCCATTTGTATATCCGGGTTTCCAGTAGCAGCAGAAACACATGTATCCATACAAACAAATACATTGATGTACATGTACATTTCTCCATTGTAAGTTTTATCTTATCTTCACTTATACATACATAAACTGTTTAGCAGACAAAAGCACAATATGTGTTCTTTAACTTTGCAACGACACAGTCAAGTCTCACTGTGTACATTTGATTTCATACTTTAGTTTAGATTGGAATTGGAGATGATGTTTTGTGTGGTCCTGTGCTGTGCAGAGGAGCTGACCTCCAGTGCCAGTCTAAAGGTCAGTCCGTCTCGAGAGCCGCTCTTCACCCGCAGGCTGGACGTGCTGGAGGTGATGGAGGGGCGCACGGCCAGGTTCAGCTGCAAAGTCAGTGGCACGCCTCCCCCCACTGTCACATGGATGCACTTTGGTACGTGGGTAAAGTCATATGTGGACACAGGATACGCCGTCTGCTTCGGTGGCTGTACTGCTCTCAGACTGACATTGTGCCATTCATGTTCAAAGTAGAACAGAGATTTATGTGAAAGTCACACTGTATAATGAAGGTTTTGGGTTAGCTTAGAATTAGGAGGCTCTTGGGTTGGCTGACTTTCTGATCTGAAGCTTCACTGGACACTCATTGTTCATTTATAATTGTAGTATCTTTTTAAAGCAGTTGGAACAAAGTTGGATTTTTTCTTTAAAAATTGTATAAAAGGCTCATTAGTGATATTGCAAACTACAAACTACACAAAGAAGTGTAAATAGGCTGCCTGGCTAGAGAAGTTTTTATACACTTTCATACAAGCAACTAGGGTTCTGCTTTTCTATCTTTTATATTTTTGACTTTAGTTCGGCGCCTCTAGCAGTGCTCCTAAAAAAACTTGTGCATAACATGTGTGTTTGTGTGTGTGTGTGTTTCGCAAGAGTCAGTGGTGGAGGAGAGTGAGAATGTGCGCGTGCTGCAGGAGGGCGGCCGACACTCGCTGATCATCATAGGGGTCAGCAGCCACACAGAGGGCTTCTACACCGCCATCGCCCACAACACCCAGGGCACCGCAGAGTGTACTGCCGAGCTGTACGTGCAGGAGCCCCGGGCCGCCATCACTTCACACATGTAAGGCCAAGCCGGACTCTTTTGTCCGGCTTGGAGTAGTGACTTTTACAGTATGTAGTAAGGAGTTATCTGAGAGTACTGATTCACTTGTTTGAGTGGGTTATTTAAGAAGTGTGGTTATGGGCGACACGGTGGCTGAGTGGATTGCACTCTAGCTTCTCAGCAAGAAGGAACAGGGCCTTTCTGAGTTTGCATGTTTTCCCTGTGTCTGCGTAGGTTTTCTCCGGTACTCCGGTTTCCCCTACCACTAAAACCATGTACAATAGTTCAGGGTGAATGAGTGTGTGTTTGTGAGTACGATTGTGTGACAACGGATGGAAATTAGCCCATGGCTACAATTCGGAGTGATGTGTTCATTAACATGTACTGTCCTAACCAAATAAACAATACATAAATAAATAATATAATAAATAACCGTAGTTGCTATCATGTGTAGCTATCATATACAGTGCAGACCAAAAGTGTAGACACACCTTCTCATTCAAAGAGTTTTTTTTTATTTTTAGCTTCAAGCCTCTTGAAGGAGTTCCCAGAGATGCACAGCACTTGTTGGCCCTTTCGCCCTCACTCTGCGGAGGCCCGGTCATCTGGCCCAGCACCCATCACTCTCCTTCTTGGTTAAATAGCCCTTACACAGCCTGGGTGTGAATCTACTGTTAATAGTCATGAAAAGAGAAAGTGTGTCCAAACTTTTGGTCTGTACTGTAAGTTATGTGACTTTATTATTGTTATTAGTGTTATTGGTTTGAATTAGAGTTGGAGTATCGTTCAAACGCAGTAAGACTTTGCAAACAGTTTGTTCACAACACAGCACAGACAGCACTGTCAAATCAAATCAATCAGCCTGTCACACACAGAGCAGCACCACAGAAACTTGATGATACAGACAAACTATTCACTGGGAGATAGTTTTAAATGCTTCTCAGTCTGCCGACAGGGGGACGGTCTTAGTGGCATAGTGGGCAGCTTCTGAAGAGGTTGCTTCTGAAGGCCTAACGTTATATATCAGATCCTGGCAACACATGGGATAGATGGTTGTTATTAGGAGAAATTTTATGTGTTTTGAGGACAAAGCTGGAGAAGATGCCGTCTATCCCAGAAGAGCCGGAGTGTGCGGAGGGCGAGGTGGAGCGCAGGACCATGCCGGACTTTGTGAGGCCTCTGAGCGACGTGGAGGTGATTGAGGGCAAAGAGGCTGTCCTCAAATGCACCGTGTCAGGCCTGCCCTACCCCACCATCAGCTGGTACCACAACAGCAAGCAGATCCAGAGCAGCGAGGAGCGCAAGATGACACACTGTAAGCCCCTCCCACTGCCACGCCAAACATATAAGTAAACAGTAAATGTTTACTGTAATTCTTTTAGAAACATTTTTCCATCACTTTCAGAGACAGTACAACTAGTGGGCTCTAGCACATTTCTTTTTTTTTATATTATGATGCCCTAAACAAATATATATGCAGACTGAGCATATCAGTTCAATGAAGTCTTATTAGACCACAGACATCCTTGTTGGTCATGAGCACAGATATTTGTTTTTACTTGTTCTTGCAAATAGGTACTTGTCAATAGCTTGGTGAAACGCTCACAAAGTGCTCGCTATTCTCTCTCTTAATATTGAAAGAGATGTGGTCATGAATCTGTAGTGGAAGCAGTGCTGTGTGTGTTCTCCAGACAGGGATGTCCACAGTCTGCTCATTCGCAGTGCGTGCCACGCCCACGGAGGGGTCTACAAGGCCGTTATCGCCAACAAGGTGGGCAAGTCCACCTGCTACGCTCATCTATACGTCACTGGTGAGAATCAAGACACATCCTCTCATGATCTTATGGCTTTGTATGACTGTTTCTTGTTAAGTACTTAGATTTACTTATATATATTATGTATGTATGCAATATTATGCAATATGTATATTATTGCGAGACACTTAACTCCACTTTGACTGAAGCCCCTGCTGAATAACTAAGCTCCTGTGGACTCGCCCCCTGCAGGAGGATCAGTGAGGGGCTGGTGGTCTGTGTACTGGGTGCAGCTCTGACTCCGACCCAGAAATGGATTAAGGGGAAGAAAATGGATGGATGGATATTATGTATAAACTTTGCTATGGAAATGAACTTTGAGGTTAAATTTTTGTTGTCTCTTCTGGGAAATTTGTCTTTGGCTCACAGTGCTGTTGGACACAAACATACAAAACTTTCTCAACATCAGAACAATCGTCTTATCTGCAAAACATCAACACAAGTATATGCCATAATATCACACTGTCCTGTCAGTGCGTGAATAAACAATATTATTTTTGTAAAAGATAACAAATAAAAACTGTATTTACACAAAAAACAACAAAGTAACTTGCCTTGCCTTGCCATGGATAGCTGGTGTACTTTTTGGAGTCATTCACACTTTGTTATTACAGATATTGTGCCTGAGCCTCCAGATGGGACTCCAGAGATCGAGTCCATCACAGGGAAGACTATCAGTCTGAGCTGGAAGAAACCCAAGAGGACCGACGCTGCTCTAGGTACTATTTCAACATGCGAAATGACCCAATGCGATCATACTTCTACATCCAACATGGATATATTCATCATCTTGACTGCCTAATATCGAAGTTTTCCCCGATTGGTCTGTCATTTAGTTTATGTGATGCATAGGTTTGTATAAACAATAGAGAATGTCATGGGCCGCTGCAGTGACCTCGTTTCACTCTGACAGTTCGCCTCAGGACACTCCGCACACAAAAACCCTTTGGCATTTCACTTAGACATCAGAGAGGCTGCCATTTACTGTCAGCCTGCAAATGCCAAACGCTCTGCACATTAACTTTCACCACACGTAGCACATATATATCCTAACTTTCCCAAACCAATATCAAAATAGTGAACTTTTTGAAGTAAATGTGATGTTGTGTGGGCAGATTGTTTGGTGTATGTGGTGCAGCAGCAGGCGTTGGGCTCCATCCAGTGGAGCGTGGTGGCCTCTAACCTGAAAGAGACCAGCTACACGGTGACCGGCCTGACCAAAGGTGTGCGCTATGCCTTCCGAGTTCTCAGCTCCACCGGCAAGACGCTCAGCAAGCCGTCGCCCTCCACAGACCTGGTACAGCTCCTAGACAAAGGCAAGAAACTCTTTACTTTTCTTTTCTTTGTTATCGATTGTTTTATTTAATACTGTTTGCTTTTATTTCCTTTTTTGCCATCAATATTTACTTAATTTTAAATAGTTCCTTTGTTAATGGATACTGCCATGCATAAGCCAGATTCCGTCAGACCTTTAAAACTGTGCAGGGCAGGGCCTGTCTAGTACTGTGATGGGAGACCTCTGGGAACACCAGGTGCTGCAGTGGGGCGGATGCGGCTGGAAAGTGCTAAACTGTCGTTGTCTCCTTAGGCAAGACACTTCTCCCACATTAGAATGAGTCTGGTGTGTGAGTGAATGGTTGATGGTGGCACCTGTGGCTACAGTAGTAGTTTTTTACCACCGTGTATGGAGTGAAAGAATCATTTAATGTGAAGCATCTTTGAGTGTCCTGAAAAGCGCTGTATAAAACTGATGTATTGATATTATTATTAACCCTTTTGGCACCAGCGTTTTTCAGAAATGGTATGTGAAAGAGAAAGAAGGTCAAGCCCTGAAGCTTTTTTTAAAGACAGAGAACTACTAAATTAAAAAAATAGTGATGAAAAAGAAAAAAGGTGTGAGAAAAATGTATGGAATCGTTTGTGGAAGGTCAGGCCACTACATAGAAGCATATATTAATGTAGTTCGTTTTTTTTTTTTCCTTTTTATATGATTTTTGATTCTGCTATACCAGCTAAATTAGTTGTTGATTCCACAGGGCCATATTTGAGAAAAGCCCCGGTGATCATGGATAAACCAGACGTGGTGTACGTGGCAGAGAACCAACCCACAACCCTGATCATCCAGCTCAACCACGTGCACGCCACCGTCTCCTGGAAGAGGTCTGACTTTAAATGACTACGAGACGTTTTGACGCAACATGTACATTATGTCCAGAGTGTATAAAAACAAGGATACAGGCATGCAAGAAAACACTAAAGACAGAAAAACACAGAAAACACAGGAAAACTATTTACACCAAGTACAAACTAAAAGCAAATAAGTGCTAGATCAGAAAATGTAAGTGCTCTATTCAAACCTCAATGCACAAAGTCTCCTCCTAGTCCTGTCCCTGTCCTTTCAGCAGAGTGGACCACCTTGTTTAGAGCTCTTCTTTAATTCAATTCAATGTTTTGTTTTATAGCCCGGATGACTTTACACAGTTGTTGATTTGTGAATACATGTTCTTTTAATGTCCTGGGACCTTAGACCCTCCCGCATTGGCAAAAACCTTAGGGAGGCCCACAGTGAGAGAGGGATCCATGGACAGACAGGCTGAAGATCCAGGACTACAAAGGCGGCGAGAGGGGGTCTGGGGCCAATATCAAGCCATGAAACAGACAATGGGACAACCGGTGAATAGCAATGAACAGACTACCATGAAGCAGTACACCTTATTTAGAGCTTCTTTAATTGGAGTGATGTGTGCTGCAATAAAAGTTAAGCAGAATTTTGAAGTTTCCGCAGAGAGAAGTGGCGTTGACGAGCTTTCTTAAATGTCATTGGTATTTTTGTCCCATTTAAAATCTTTTGAAAAGTTAAGCCCAGGAACGTGCTCTCATCTACAATTTCTCTGTTTATCCTTATGTTGGTGACCCTGTGGTTGGCATCAGACGTGGCATAGCCTTGGTTCACCGGCCCGGCGTGTGTGAGCTCTCTATGCCCGATGACGACCAGCACATGCTCCGGCTGCCGAGAGTTCGCGCCTCTGACCTGGGCCAGATTGTTGTCATGGCAACCAACCAATACGGCAGCGACCTCGCCACGCTCCAGCTGGTGTTGGCAGGTCAGGACTTTCAGGATTCACGGCACATGTTTGCTTTCCCTTTGGGTTTCACCGAGCAGGCGCAAATGTCATGACTGTCAGCTGGAATCACGCAGAGTTTTTTTTTTTTCTTTGTAGTGCCGCCCAAGTTTGAAAGCATCATGGAGGACGTGGACGTGAATGTGGGGGAAACGTCTCGGTTGGCGGTGGTAGTGGAGGGAAAACCAGACCCTGAAATTCTGTGGTTTAAGGTAGGGCCAAAGGAACTGGTTCTTCAGATTAATTTGACCGATAATTATTGTTTCTACCTGACACAAACAGTACTTTTATGGGAGAAAAATCTAGTCTTTACTATTGGGGGTTTATAACTTTTCTGTCCCGTTGTAGGATGACCTTCTTCTTTCGGAGAGCAACCACTTCACATTTGTCTACGACGAGCCGGAGTACTCCTTGGTGGTCCTGAACGCCCAGCCCGAGCACAGCGGGGTCTACACCTGTACGGCCAAGAACCTGGGGGGCCCCAACTCCTGCAAGGCCCAACTCACTGTGCACACAGGTTTGACTGGCACTTTACTCAAACTTTATACAAGCCTTTCAGTGGTGACAAAAACAAACAATGGACTAGAATTTGCAAACGAAGAGAGCATGCAACGGCAACAACACAGATCATCTCGAAAGCATCGACTCAAACTGCAATCCTGCTGAACTGAATCTTCTCTAGACACACACACTATACGTCAAGGCATAGAATTTATTACCACACAATCCAAGCATCAGTGTTGGGAGTACGGTAGTACAAACGATGTAATGTATTACTTTTTGCTGTAACGCAGTAATGTAAGGCAAGAACTGGGGAATATTTACTCGATATAAAGGTTAGTAACGTGAGTTACATTGCATTTTAACTTAGACTCCGCTTAGCGATTGGTGTTTGCGAAAGAGCAGAGAAATATGCTAATGTTCTACCAACTGTACCATTGTTGCCCCCGTAATTGAACTTACATTCATTCATTTTCAACCCCTTTATCAGTCCATTTCTGGGTCTGCCACCCAATGCTCATAGCACCAGTCCCTCGCTGATCCTCTGCAGGTGGTGGGTCCACAGGAAGATGGCTGCTCAGTCAGTGGTGCCACAGCCTTGGTCTGTCTGCGGGGGCTTAATGACGGTAGACATTTGTGGGAGCAATTGGAGTAGGTCCCATGGTGGGCTCGAACCCACGTCCTCTAGGCTCTACCAACTGAGCTGTCGCCCCCCTAATTGAACTTGAGATGTTTAAATTGTAATCCATGTTAAAAGAAAATAAATGACTGGGGTTATGTAGAATTCCCCATTTGTTAGTGATCTGTGCAATGCACAATTCATTTGAATTCAACAATATTAAGCAGCCCTCAGGCCATTTGGTCATCCTGAGGTCGTTCTCGGATTTAAAAAGGTTGGTGACCCCTGTGGTAGAAGATGGAGCAGAAGCAGATATATTGGATAATAGTACATTTTACAGATGTGGACAAAGATTTGGAACATTAACAGTTAAGTGCTCTTTAACCAAAAGCTCCATCACGCAATAGCATCATAAGCTACATTTGGAGAAAGTAACTTAAAAGTAATGCAGTACTTGTGTAAAACAGTAAAAAAAAGTTTTTGAAGTAACTTGCCCAACACTGCTAAGCATTGATCAGCCATACACTGGCTGATCATTACTGGCTGGATGAAGAATATCTGCTGTTTGAGGGCAGTAACTTGCATTTACATTCTGAAGCTCCACTTGTAGTCTCTAGTTGCAAGACCATTCCGACGCTTAACTTTAATTATGTCAGGACCCCCATGGAGAACAACAACAGCATGACTGCTTTAATGGAGATTCTTCACCGTCATTAAGAAATTAACATAAACGTCATTTTCTCTTTTGTAGAGCGGAAGGAGGAGCCGGAGCCAATGGAGGACCAGGGCTCCATCCTGCGCAAGATGAGACGCCTCACAGACTACTACACTGTGCACAAGCAGATCGGCAGGTGTGTAAGCTCTATTTCAAAATCTGACCTTGCCATTGCACCCTTTATATATTAGGATGTATAATGATTTGCAAAAATATATGAATTAATTTGAGGGGCCGTGTGTGTTATGCACGTTTAGTGGTCTAAGAAAGTCATTACAATGACAATCACAGTTTCGTCTTTCTGCGTATGGCACTCCTAAACACTGATTACTGATGTGTGTTGCCTATGACACTTCTACTTTTGTACCTGTTTTCATTCAAATCAAAGTGTAGTGCTTTTTGTTTGTGATCATGAAAAGATCCAAGTTAACAAATTGGCAACTGAAATAAGAGCCTCATTCTGCTCTGATTGGATAATCTGCCTGAAATTCCCATCAGCACGTCTATCGTATTTTTTATTAAGAATAAATCCACTTTAACTTTTGTTTAGAAAAAAGTCAAATATCTTTATAATAATAATAAATCTTTATTTGTATAGAACTTTTTTTAAAACAGGGTTTACAAAGCAGGGGCAACAGTGGCTCAGTTGGAAGAGCATTGGCCTTTGAGCCTGAAGGTCGTGGGTTCGAGCCCACCAAGACCTACTTCATGACTTCCACTGATGACTCCTGTCATTGTGTCCTTGGGCAAGACACTTAACCCCACTTTGCCTGAAGTCCCCACTGAAAGATCTCAGCTCCTGTGGACTCACCTCCTGCGGGAGGATAAGTGAGGGGCTGGTGCTATATGTGCTGGATGCAGCTCTGACTGACACCCCCTGACCCAGAAATGGATTAAGGGGAAGAAAATGGATGGATGGATGGTTTACAAAGTGTTGCCCAGTCAGCATAAAACAGTCAGATCAAAAAGAAATGCAGAAGAATATACATGCTGTCTGGGGACACATGAAAAATGTACATGTCATTTAAAATGAAAATATAACATATAAGCCCACATGAAATGCTAGTGTGTATATCTGAAAGCAGCCAGGGATGAGTCAGCAGCAGCAGAGATGACAGCCCCACATCAGTGCAGTACAGGAGACAGGCACTTAGGGTGAATGGTGGAGCAATCAGGGCCCGCCATCACACGAAAGCAGAGGGAGTTTGTGACACAACTGCCAAATACAACCAGAGATTCATGAGTTCAAGCTGACACTTTGTCAAGTTGTGACCTAATTGACGCTGGTGGAATATAGGGAATCAATTTCAACTTTTGAACAAATGTGATTATATTTTCAACTGTTAAAGATTAGTCAAATTCACCATATGCCTTGGAGTAAGTTATCACTCACTAATAGAATGAAAAGGGCTTAGTAGTAAATTTAGCAAGGCACAGATGATTTGTTATACTTGTTTGAATGTCAAGTGCAGGCATACTTAGGGGTGTTTTTGTTTCCTGTTAAACGAAAGAGAAACTAATTAATACACACATTGCATTCACTCTTGGATTGGTTCAACCTTTGTCAGTTGCCTTATAAAAACAGTCTCCTCCTCTGTAGTTCTGATAAAAATCCAGGCGCTGCTGGGATTTGAACCCAGGATCTCCTGTTTACTAGACAGGCGCTTTAACCACTAAGCCACAGCACCTTATAATAATTCAAAGTTATGACCAGTATATCAAGTTGAATCAGTGGCATTCCTCATATGCTATTATTACAAAGAAGAGCCAATCATATCCACACCTGGTGTGTGGGTGGAGCTGTGAAATACTTCAAAGCATTATGTAGAATACAGGTGTTCTAAAAGAGCAACCATGTAGGCTATTTGGTAAAGACTTAAGCAGTTTTCTTTGGCCCAACAAACACCCCATTATGAAGGCAGATACGATACAGTAGCTTCAAAGATTCTTTATTGATCCCTTGTAGGAGAAATTCAGGTGTCCAGTAGCAGACTCACATCTATCCATACAAACAAAACAAATACATACACTACCAGTCAAAAGTTTGGGGTCACCCAAGTGTTTTCCATGAAAAGTCACACTTATTCACCACCATACGTTGTGAAATGAATAGAAAATAGAGTCAAGACATTGACAAGGTTAGAAATAATGAATTGTATTTGAAATAAGATTTGTTTTACATCCAACTTTGCTTTCGTCAAAGAATCCTCCATTTGCAGCAATTACAACATTGCACCAAAAACCAGACATTTGCAGCTGGAATAGTCATTTACCACACAAGCAATATATAGAGTGTATTTCTTTACAGTTAAGACTAGTTTAAAGTTATCTACAGTGCTTTTCCTCCAAAATTAAGGACATTTCAATGTGACCCCAAACTTTTGAACGGTAGTGTATATAATTCAAAAAGTTATAAACAATAGTGATAAAATGCAACAGTATCACAGGTGGTGTAGCCGATGGGAGGAGCAGGACAGGTCACAGTAGTAGAGGTGGAGCAGCCGCTGGTGATGAGTTGCTCCCATTCCTGTTGCTGATGTCTGCAGAGTCTGCTTGGTTTGGACCATTTTCTCTGCCCTGGTCCTGAGTACAAAACTTAACTCGGGACCAATTTTACACTTACAATTAGCATTTTACTAAAATCAGGTAAGCAGGAATCTGTTCAAGAAGAAGTAAGAAGATTCTGTTTAGATGTGTTTTGTGTTCAAACTCAGGATAGTTTATAACTCTGCTCACGCATTTGTATGACACAGCAGCTAGCCTTCACACTCTAAATTCCCATCCAGCTCTCTCCTGGCTCCACGTGCTTTTGTTTCATCCTCCCTGCTGCTTGTCATGCAGGGGCGCCTTCTCCTACGTGAAGCGGGTGACTCAGAAGAAAACCAAGGCCGAGTTTGCTGCCAAGTTTGTGTGCGCCCGGGGGCAGAGGAAGACGGCCGCGCTCAGGGAGATGGAGCTGCTGTCGGAGCTGGACCACCGCAACATCCTCTACTTCCATGACGCTTTCGAGAAGAAGAACATCCTGGTTCTCATCACAGACCTGTATCCTTCAACCAGCTCGTCCAAGTTGTCACGTGGTGAAATGAAGAAGGACCCAAAAGCAGGAATCCAAAAAGAATGATTTAATAATGATAATAAAATAACAGTCCAAGGTATTGTCAAAAAAGAGACAAGATGCAGATCGGTCTGGGGTCGTGTCAGACAACTGAAGACATGTTTTACTATTTATGGTAGAGACGAGACTCGAACAATGATTTTACAGAAAGCAAGTGAAATTATAGCATGGAGGAATGGAGACGTTCCAATCAGCACCTTCCCCAGGACTAGCAGCTATGGCCTTCAGATCAAAATCACTGCCTTGTGCATTGTTAGTAATGACTAATTTAGGGTTAACCAGAATTTCTTCAAAAATTTTATAAAGAGATCCAAAGTATAAACAAACTCAAAAATCCAAATGAAACACGAGAACAAGGAAACAGATGTTTGCCTGTTTCCTGGTTCCCGTGTTTCATTTGGATTTTTGAGACAATGAACCAGCGATAAATTGGGATGAGCATGGGGGTGGGGTAGACAATCGGGAGCTTAAAATCAAACAGGAAAACAGGATAGAGGGCGACAATAGCTCAGTTGGTAGAACATTGGCCTTTAAGCCTGCTCTACCTGGGTTCAATTCCCACCTCATCACCTTCTCCACTGCTGTCGTTGTGTCCTTGGGCAAGACACTTAACCCCACTTTTCCCAAAGCCCCCGCTGAAAGATCTCAGCTCCTGCAGGAGGATCAGTGAGGGGCTGGTGTTATGTGACTTGGGTGGCCTCTCTGATTGCCACCCCCCCAACCCAGGAATGGATTACGGGGTAGAAAATGGATGGAAAACAGGATAGGAAGTAAAACTAAAACAGGACAAGTTAACTTTACCACAAGAGAACTAATGTTAAAATAAACTTGAAGTACACATCTTGCCACAGGATTTATAGTATGTTCTGTTGTTTCATAGAAGCTTTAGTGTCTGTCACTCCTATGTCCAGGTTACATAGTTTGGTGAAATGTTTTGTCAGATTCGCTAGCTGGATGCGCTCACACCTTGTTTACTAATGTCAACTTTGACCAGGCTTGCACTCGTGGGCTCGTTCTGCTCCGTCCCTTGAGGATGTGTTGTCGAAGGGCTGCTGTTTTCTTTACGCCAAGCACAGATGTAAAAAAATCCCCCAAATTGATTAGTTTTAGTTTGAGATACAGCAACCTCTTGTGATGTTTTTAAATTCCTAAATCATATCCAGACAAATCCTGAGCATTCTTCTTCATGTTCTCAGGTATTCTTACAGGACATCCTATTCTTTCCACTGCTTAAAATACAATACGCTACAAAATACTACAAATGAAGTGTGGATTTCTGTGTGAGTGATTACATCGCGAAGGCTAATCTCGATGAAATTGCAAACGATTACAAATGGTTTAGTGCTGTCATCTCTGCACACACTCAGAGCTCGGAGCATTAATCCTACTGCAGCTGTTCTCATCATCTGCCTGTGGAATTAGCCCCGGAAAGACTCCTCATCCATTATTCATCCCTCCATGAGTGTGTCCTTAACTGTGCTGGGAAGATATCATGAAGAAATGCTGGACAGAATGGCAAAGAGAACGACCGTCATGGAAGTGGAGGTTTGTGGCTCACGGAAAAGTTCATGGCAGTGTTCGCTTATCATCATCTCCATGGTTCTCTGAGCATTTTAGAATTGATTAAAACAAATTATTGATCACTTTTAAAGCTTAGGTCTGGCACCATGTCACGTCTATGAATTTTTAAACCTCTACATGTTTTTTTCTGTTTTTGTTGTTTTTGATGTTTTATAAAACTTTGTAAGCATGTCTTTTGAAAGGTGCTGTACAAATAAAGATGTTATTATTATTATTATTATTTGCAGATTCGGAACAGTGTGCAGCAGATTCTAGAGGGACTGAGATACCTCCACGAGAAGAGCATTGTGCATCTTGACGTAAAGGTAGGTTTCATAGTTTGGATAGTAAGATTCAGATTCGTTTTATTTGCCATTTGTAGTAAACCATACTGGAATACATTTGCAAAAGTCCAACAATATAAAAAAATACAGGGATAAAATAGACATCATTGACAAATTAAAACAGTTTCAATACAAGTTTCAAGTTCAAGATTATTAAAGTGCCCTGTTTATACTGATAACAGCTTGTGGAAAAAAGCTGTTAGCAAAACAAGATCTCCTGCATCTCTTCCAAACGATATCTTCTGCCAGAGGGAAGAAGCTGGAACATGGCTTTTCAAAGGTGGCCAGAAGTGTCATTGATTATTCTAAGAGCTCGGTTTCATAAAGAGCCTCTAGGACAGGCAGCTCACGGTGATTTTTCTTGTTTAAAGTAGGGCTGCACGATATTTACAAATGAGTGCGAAATGCAATATGGGTGTCTAGAATTTCGATAACGATATTATTGCGATGTTAGTGCTCTCCTTTGTTTGACTGTGATGTTGCTAAACCACACAGTCACAGAACCATCAAGAAAACTTTCAAGCGTGCAGAGATAAAAGTTAAGCTGGATCATACATACAGAAGCATATAAATGAAAAACATTCACAAAATTTGAGTTTAATCAATGATTGTATGACATTTTTTTAAAGTTGCAAGTTCATTTTCATTCATTCATTTTCTACCCTTTAATCCATTTCTGGGTCAGGGGGGTGGCAATCAGAGATGCCACCCAAGTCTCATAGCACCAGCCCCTCACTGACCCTCTGCAGGTGGTGAGTCCACAGGAGGACGGCTGCTCTCTGAGTGTGAGCATAGCCTTGATATGACCTTGAAAGTTGCAAGTTAACTTTTGAAAATTATATCTATGGGGTTGAAATGTTGAATAATGATGACATTGAGCTATTAAAAAGTTGAGAGTTTTAAATTACATCTACATCGTTTTTGTGTCCCCAGCTATTAAGAGTACAATGTACTTGATGTCCATAGTATTTATGTTCATGTATATTTGTTTACAAGCAGATTGTCCAATCACAGAGCAGAATAAGGCCCTTATTTGGGGTGCCAGTTTGTGAAACGTATCTGGTTTTGGCTCTTGAATACAAAAAAACAAAAAAATAGATCCACACACATTTTTCTGAACCCCAACAGGCATCAGTATTCAGTGCTTAGGAGCTACCTGTGTCAAAGTCAGGAAGATTATGGCAACAAACTATTGTAATTGTAGACTCTTTATCAAACCACTAAGAGTACATAAGGATCTTTTAGATATATGCATAGTTTTAATATGTTGTATATATGTTGAAGTTGAAAACATCTAATTGAATAAATATTATGTAAACTTCTAGATAAAGGTATAAAGGGATTAATCTGAACCAATGCGTGTTTACATATGTCTTGCTTTAACATACATATGTCGGCAGTAGCTCAGTTGGTAGAGCTTTGGCCTTTGAGCCAGAAGGTCGTGGGTTCAAGCCCCGCTCAAGACTTTCACCATCGACTCCCACTGACTACTGTCGTTGTGTCCTTGGCAAGACACTTAACCTCTGGGAACACCAGCCACAGTGGGGCGGCTGTAAAGTGCCAAACTGCCGTTGTGTCCTTAGGCAAGACACTTCACCCCCATTGCCTAGAATGAGTCTGGTGTAGAGCCCTGCACTTGAGCCCTTGGCCCGAGGGCCCCGACGGCCCGACAGCCCGAGGGCCGGGCTTCGGGCCGATGACCGCATAATGACCTCGGACACGGGCCGGGCTCGGGCTCTTCATTTTCAGAGCGGCAGAATAGATTTACGAGCGCACCCACTGAATATAGCGTTCTATCACGCTGTAGTGTTTGTTGTTCTGTGTAGTGTTGTCATTGACGGCACATAGCATTACTTATGTAATGTTCAGATGTGTTGCAGCATCGGGGGCATCATACAGCTGCGGCCGTTCACTCTGCACCACTCCGCACACACAGAACTCATTGCAACACATCACTACCATGTATAACTCCGCCCTCTAGCTAAGTCTGCGTTCATATCAGTGCGCGGCACTATATACTACGCTAAAACATTGTTATGGGAGGTTACAAAAAAAAATAAAGGCGGGCTTGATGCGGGTTTTGGGCCTGAAAATTCAGAAACCATATCGGGCCGGGCCGGGCTGGGGCGCCACCCCCTCGGGCCAGGGCCGGGCTCGGGCCCAGATAATAGGCCCGTGCAGGGCTCTAGTCTGGTGTGTGTGTGAATGGTTGGTGGTGGTCGGAGGGGCCGATGGCGCATACTGGTCGCCTCGCTTCTGTCAGTGTGCCCCAGGGCAGCTGTGGCTACAGCAGTAGTTTATCACCACCGTGTATGGAGTGAATGAATAATGACACATGTGAAGCGTCTTTGAGTGTCCAGAAAAGCGCTATATAAAACCGATGCATTATTATTATTATTATTTTAATGAAATGAAACCAAATACAAGAGGTAGTACATTTGTGAGTGCTGCTGCTTCTGCCTGTCCCCAGCCTGAGAACGTTCTCTTCTGCGGCCCCAGCACGGACCAGCTCCGTCTCTGTGATCTGGGGAATGCTTTGAAACTGGACCCGGCCGACGAGCACTACTGCAAGTACGGCACGCCAGAATACATCGCTCCGGAGATCATTAACCAAACCCCGGTCTCCACGGCAACCGACATATGGTGAGCCACCTGTTCAGAGGCAGCCACACGCCGGCTCTGGCATCAGCATTTCTGCCTATCGCTGTTCATCACCACACATTTGAATCCTAACTAACATTTAGACTATTGGATGTTAGGCTTACTTTTGATAATGACAATATCGCTAAATAAACATTTTGTTTGAATTAAGGAGCAGGTGTTTTAGAGATGACTGCTTCTTTAAAGATGCATTATTTTGTTATCATAGTTATTCCCTATTATCCATCACCTGAAGTTTTGTTTTGTCAATGTGTACTTTGTATTCTAATGCTTTCAATGATCCCAGTTTGATCATTGAAAGTTTTCACGGCAACCGGTTGTTTTCTTTATATCTAACTAACATAGAATTCTGATGAAAAATGTCTGCCTGTCAGCACTTTATGGAGATGACTTTCACATAAAAAAGGAGCAGGCGCTAATCAACACCAGGAGTCAGTGGACTAGTATTAAATCCTTTTTTTATCAGAATTGAGATAAACAATAGTCAGGTGATTAAACCTATCAACAGACATTAATATGTCTTCTTATCCTACTGTTTGGGAAAGATACCCCTGTCTATGTTTGCAGTTAACTACAAACCAGCTTTTCTCAGCATAAAGATAGAAGACTATAAAAACTTTTATTGATTCACTGTCACCAAAAAAACAGAGTGCAGTCACCGATGTGCTTTGTTTTCTTTCAGGTCTGTGGGAGTCATCACTTACCTCTGGTGAGTTCAACATCATAAACTTGATTCATTTTGTTTGCTTGTATGTTGTAAAGGTTTTTCTCTCAGTCTGACAGGCGTGTCTCCATTCGCGGGAGAGAACGACCGATCCACAGCTCTCAACATTCGCAACTACAACGTGGCGTTTGAGGAGAGCATGTTCTCAGGCCTGTGCAAAGAGGCAAAAGGATTTGTCATCAAGCTGCTGGTGGTGGACCGGCTGTGAGTGGACCAGACATCATATTAGTGAAAGGACTACTCATTTATATTATTGTGTATTGCTATCACCACTGCAATCCTCTGACCACGTACGCTTAGCCACTCCCACTGCTTTGCTTTCTCTTTGGAGCGGTGCCTTTGATGTTTCACTGATGTTAAGTGTCATTGTTTTAGCGCAATATTACCATTTCAAATGTGCTAAATATATTTAATTATGAGCCAAGGTTGTCTTAGATAATCATTACAGACACAAGCTTGTATTTGCTGTAATGAACACACACTCTATAGTAGAGTTTTTGCCTTTGCAATGGCATGTAGAATTTTGTTTTGTTTCGTTTTAATCAGAGAACCCTCGTATGAATCCTGAACTAACTCCCAATTACTATTATTGTAATTTACTGGGGGTTTTTTTGAGAACCCGTACTACTCTTTGTCTCTGAATCATGACTGGAATTTTCTTCAATCCTGTGTAGCTCCATATGTTGTGCGTGGTAGTAATTGTGTAACTTATTTTCTTATGTCAGGAGGCCCACAGCTGTGGAGTGTCTTCGTCATCCCTGGTTCAAGGTAAAACTAGTGTTTTGCTCACCATCCATCACATTTCTCCGTTCTCAGCGCAGGATGTTTTTAAAAGCCACTGTCTTTCTTCCACAGTCTCCCAAAAACAAGAGCATCAGTACTGCGCTGCTGAAGCAAGTGTTGTCTCGGAGGAAGTGGCAGGTAGGAGAGAAGGCAGATGGCACTTTGAGGAAAAAAGACAACATGAAACTCTATCTGTTTTAGGCTTATTTATAGTCTGGAATGACATTTACAAGTTTACACAGTGAGTTAGACGACATTCTAAATCTTAGACAGAAAAGTAGTGAAGATTGCGTTTTGACATGAGCAGAGAAAGAATTATTTTAAATACTTGATGTGAATAATAAACTTATACTTAAGACAGATAATATACATTCTGTCATTTTGCAAACCTTATGGACAAACCCCTGTGGACTCGTACCGTATTTGGCACAGCTGCTACAAGTATGTAACTCACATGAGTAGAAAGTTTAATCCTCATTTATCCCACACTGTGAAAGATTTTAACCAAAGGAAGATTACCATGGTTACAAGCAGCGGAGGTATTCTGCAGCTATTCTTTCCAGAACATGTACAAGCTAGGTTTAAAGGAAAACATGCTTTTATTTTAGCTTTAAACAACCCCACAAAATATTAATAATTCCATCATTAATGCTGACTTAATCAGGTTAAATGTCAATAAAACACTTTTTCCCCTCAGCGCTCCTTGATCAGCTACAAATCTAAGATGGTGATGCGTTCCATCCCCGAGCTCCTGAGTGACTCTTCCAACCACGTGTCAATTGCTGTGGCCCGACACCTTAAGGAAGGCACCCCCCCTCCTTCCTCTTCCTCTGATTCTGATGCTGACATGGACGAGCCTTTCATCCCCATGCCCCTCTCCATGGCCTTCTCTGGGTCACGCATTTCACTCAATGACATCCCTGGAGACGACGACATTGCAGGGTTAGGGACTGAAACTCCCATGGAAGGTGTACGTGAGGAGGATATGGAAGAAGATAAACGAGTTCAGAGAGTGCCTCTTAAAAAAGACTCGAGCATAGAAGTGGAGGAATTGCAAACCAAATCCCGGCGTGCAACCATGAGGCGCGGTAGTTCTGCAGATTCAGCTCTACTCCTCCACATTGACCCGGAGGAGGCTGGAGCTATCGAAGAAGAAGCAACAGCTAACAAGATGCTGAAAAAGGCAGTTTCTATGGAACTGCCTAATCGAAGCCCAAGTCCCGGCCCGGGCAAGCTAAGTCAAGAAGACTATGCACTCAAGCTAGAACTGATGCGGCAAAGACTACTACGAGGTGGCAGTGATAAAAAGATGAGCGGGTTAAGAGGACCTCTGTTTGAGACTTTAGGGGTGGAGGAAAATACGTCAACCGGTTCCCTGGTTAGAAGTTTGCGTCGATCTAAAACCGGTCCATCATCTCTAGTCCGAGCAGCTTCCTCTGAGACCTCACCTGAGGATACGCCCAAGACCAAAGTGTTCCGCAAAAGCTCCTCCTTTTCGCAAGGAGATTCAGAACCAATGCCCCTTCACAGGAGATTCGGAGCACCGTTGGAGATTCCGTCAGCAAGTAGTAGCAGTAGTAGCGTGGACGGAAAGAACTTGCAAGAGGCAACTTCTATGTCGGCGCTCACGGAAACGGATTCTGCTAAGAATTCTCCAACTGTGAAAGTGTCATTCAGACTACCAGAAACAAGGGACCAACTGGATGAAAGTTTAGATGAAGTTTTGAGGACCAAGATTCAAGGAAAATCCCATGTTCCCCCAATAATTATTGTTGAGGAACCCATTGATGAAAAGAAAGAAACTCCGACAATAGCAACACAAGATAAGGATAAAAGTGGAAAAATATCTGAATCAGAGAAAGAAGAACTTCCCAACAAGGCTTCATCAAAGTCCACTGAGTCTTTACCAGAACATCCAGCTGTATTTGCCAAAGTCGCAACCACAGATCTAAAGTCTACTCCTGTGGCCTCCAATTCGGAGACTCCCGTCCTCAACCGCCAACCTGCGCTACGGAGCGACATCAAGGACATCGACTCTGAGGAAGTCTTTGAAGCGAGATTCAAAAAGAGGGAATCGTCTCTAACTCGTGGTCTCCGCAAACTAACCAGAAATCGCTCTGAGGAAAGGTCCCCAGTCAGGAAGGCCAACGAAGGGGGTGAGGAAATATACAGGCCAGCCGCAAGAGGAGCCCCATTGGAAATGGTTCAGAAGGCCCTTAAAGAAAGAGCACAGTCTGTCCAAGACCTGAGAGAGGAAGAGAAGGATGCTGGTTTTGGCTTGATTGGAAGGTTTTCTTTGCGGGCCAAGAGATCGTCATCAGTTGAGAAGAAGCCAGAGAAAGCTAAAGAGGAAACTGCAACAAGCAAAAGGGTGTCCTGGGCTATTGGACGCAGCAAGTCACTGGACACGCAAAAACAGCTGGAGAAACAAGAAGAGAAATCAGAAGAATCAGCTGTATTTTCCATGAGGCGACGATTTGAGTCCAAAGTTTCTGAAATCTCTGCCAAAATCAGGACCCAGTCAGAAGAGCGACGAGAAAAGGACCGCAATGGAAGTCTAAAAGATTTGAAGAAAGTGAGTGATTCGCCAGTGTTGGCCATGAAACAGAGGTTTGAGAACAAAGTGACAGGGATCTCCTCCAAAAGTCGTAGTCAGTCAGAGGAGAGAAAAGTAGAAAATGAAGGGAAAAGAACGCCGATCTTCAGCCGTCATCGGTATTCCCAGTCAGAAGGTCGCGGGCTTAAAGGAATGGGCATCCCAGAGAACCAGCTAGCAAAACAGGCTTCAACCACTGCTTCAAAAGAATCCATAGAGTCCACCGGCAGCCAGTCGACGGAGAAGGCACAAGAGAGCGAGCGGAGATCCAGGTGGGACCGATGGGGGCTGTCCAGGGGCAGGAGGGAGCGGGCATCCTCCCAGCCTGAGGTGAGATCAGCAGGGGCAGAGTCAAGCCCCTCAGCCTCAGACTTCGCTCCTGTCTTCCACATTAAACTCAAGGACCATGTTCTGCTGGAGGGAGACCCAGTGACCCTCAGCTGTCTGCCGGCCGGGAGCCCTCTACCAGAGATCACCTGGATGAAAGGTAGGGGGCTTGGTGTTAGTCAATTATTTTAATATAATAATAGCAATAATAATAACAATATGTTTTATATCTTAAGCGCCTTTCTCAACACTCAAAATTGCCTTACATTCCAGAAAAAAGTACATTTTATAAACAGATACAAAGTTAAAAACATCATGGACAGAGGATGATGTAGTTAAAAGGTTTGGTTGTACCACAGATGCATCGTACAAAGAATGTAAACATAAGAACCAAACCTAAGAGACAAAGAGTCTGAACATACAGGATATACACTTTTTAAACCTTAACTCATTTAATTTCAGATACAAATAGAAAATGTGGTTAAAGTCATACATTGATATTAACTTGTTTTATTGATTTTGTCTCTCAACTCTGCCCCCAAAATTCTGAACTCAAGTGATTGATAAGCAGGACTGGACATCGCTGATGGGGGTTTTGTATTTATTCTATGTCAGACCGTAAGCCCCTGGAGGTGGACGAGCGCATGAACCTGATCTCCCACCCTGACGGCCGACAACTCCTGACTATCATGAAGAGCTGCCGTAGAGACGCCGGCGTGTTTGAGTGTGTGGCCACCAACCCCATCGCCGCGGTCACCACCTCCTGCACCCTCTCAATCGCATGTATGCCACAGTAAATATATATACACTTTTGACATGGTTATCATACTTCTTAGATTTAGGGGTAGGGTCTGCCAATGTAATCAACCATTGTGACATCAGAGTTTGATCTGCTTAAAGAAATCTACCTGCTCTATGGCCCCATTCCAGGAGCATTTGAGGAATTAGGCAGACAGGTTTATGCATGCACTTGGTATATGATGTAGACAGTTTGGAGCACAGTGAATAAATTTGACAGAATGGGTTTACTCATCCTGTCAGGAGAGAAATGAAGCCCTTTCCCTGCTCTCTCCGCTTGGCTCTGTAAACCATTCCTGACACGTTGTCTTCACACTTGACAAATAGCAGTGCATTAGCCGCTGCACTCGGGCCCCTGGACGCTCGGCACAATAGATTTTTCACACGTCAGACACAATCCAGAACGTTTCACTTGTGTCTCTGATGCGTTTGGACGTGAGCCGTGCCTCTTCACTTTGGCTCCCAGTCTGTGTGATATTATCTTAGCCAAGCGGGTCATCCCATAATATATCGCACAATTACGGAATAGCCTTTTTGCTTTGGTCCAGCCTTTTTGCATTTTTTCTTCCAAGGGTAATCATTTTACACATTTTTTTTTCCCCAGAAAGATTCACGAATTTGCTGCTTACAACAAACACTTTGCAAAGATTGGAAAATAATTATTAGTCACGGTTTCACTTTGATTAGCAAAAGCAAGATACTCAAAGCTTCACTTACACTACACTACACCAATGTCTTTGGCTCACTTCCATCGGTCGTCCCACAGTTGCACTCACAAACACACTCATTCACCTGCAACTATTGTACATTGGTTTATTGATATCTGGAGCAAACCTACACAGACACCTATGCATGGGGAGAACGTGCAAACTCCACACAGAAACGGCTAGATGGGTCCAGACAGAAAATTGAACCCGGACCTCCTGCTGTGAAGCACAAACGCTAATCACTGTGCCACTGTTTTCAAAAGTTCCAGAAAGTACTATATATGTTAAATACATTGGTTTGATAGCACAGAGATTAACTACAAATTACACATTAGTGAAGCACTTTAAGTAACTTTCTTCAAAATTTTTAAAGTTTATAATTGTATACAAAATATTAATAACTACTATTACTAAATATCTACAAGGGTTAGGGTAAAATTATTTGATATTTCCCCACTGTAGGATGATTAAACAGAGATTATCTTATCTTATCTTGATTATTATATTTATGTTTTTTTTTGTGGTACTTTTGAAAGACAAGTTAGATGTATTTATTACCTTGTTAACATGTGCCAGCTGCAAGCCATCTTCAGAGATATTTTCTATTGTTATTCAGGTGTTCCCAAACGTCCCGGGACGCCAGAGGTGCCGCAGACCTATAACAACACAGCTCTGGTGCTGTGGAAGCCCGCTGACACCAAGCCCCCCTGCTCCTACACCCTGGAGAGGAAGAGTGAGGGTAAGACCAACACATGTCATCAGCACTACAGTAAAACCAGGCAATAGGTTCTGGATTGTGGCCCACTTTTCCTCCGCTAAAACATTATTCCATTACATATCGCTGCGGCGTCAAAACCCATATTGTGTGGATATCCATGGCAACGCTGTCACTCTGAAAACTTCTCTGCCTTATTAAATGAATGTCGGTGAGAATGTATTTGATCTTTCTTCCTCCCACTCCTTTTCGGGTTTGAATAATGTCATAAGTAATTCTGTGTAGTGACATTTGGTAATTAATATTTGATGTACAATGTGTGGAAACATAGTGAGATCATAATGGAATTGATTGAACTGAAATTCTACATTGATCTAAAGATAAAACAAAAGATATTTTTCTAGTATTCAATTAAAGAGAAGATAATGCCAAAGTCTAAATGTTTATTTGGCTCCTATCACACATTTTTTTATTTAAAGGTACATTTTGATTCATTTATGATTCCTAAAATTGTCAATGTGATCGGTATCCCTGTGATGAGTGCAATCAAAAAGACCTCAAAACCACAACCTCAAAAAGTGTACCAGTTGTTGTGTCCTGTTTATTTTATATTCCGTCCATGCAAACAGGACTGAGAGCAGACCGGACTCAGACAGTCTACTCATAGCTGCGTCACGAGTGCGCGTCACTTTTCTCCACTGTTGTCAGGATGAAAATAGACTTTGACCAACAAGGAGTTTTTGATTCAGCTTCAATTATGTGTTGTTACTTTATAGTATATGTGTACAAATACATTTTAATTTTAATTTCTGCTGGCATTGTAGACTAATAACCTGCTGCATCTGTGGGACAACACTGCCATCCTGTGTCCTTTATGTGAAGTATTGGGTTGAAATGTTACACTTCTTGGCAGTGATATGAACGTTAAGAGACAACAAAAATCTCCAATCATCCAATCAGACTTTTCCGCTGGTCGTTTGTCGTTATTTATGAGTGAGTTTCCGTCCTCCAGGTGACTCCTGCTGGCTGACTGTGGCTTCAGGGATCATGGACTGTTACTACAATGTGAGTGAGCTGCCAGAGAGCACCGCCTTCCGCTTCAGAGTGGCCTGTGTGAATAAAGCCGGGAAGGGCCCCTACAGCAACCTGTCTGCTGCTGTTACCACGGCAACCACAGGTAACCTAAGTTTAATGTTTGCATTGTTTACTCCAAAAATCTGCATTAAACGTGTAATAACTCAATGCATTTGTTCTTATTGATCTGCACATTTTACTTTTGCCAGAATCACATTAATTAAACAAAAAGCATGTAGGTCCGTTGTAATAGACAGGCTGATATCAAAGTTACAAAACAGGATAATAAATACAGCGTTGTACAGCCATTTTGAGTTCCTATGTGCAGTTGCAGCAGACCAACTGAGGCAACATTGTGAGAAAGGAAGTACCTGCAGTAGAAAGTTAAAGCAGGGTGGCGACAGAGCACGGTTTAGCTCCATGGCCTTGATTTAAATAAACACATCTAAACACCCAGCGAACAGATTTTTATAAAGCCTAATTTATTTTGTGTACAGGTGGTGAAGCCCCTCCCTCTGTAGCCGTGGTAAAGACCGTTCCAGAGCCTGCTGTCTCTGTCACTGCTCCCCTCCTCAAACCCTCCCAGAATCACACCCCCACCCCCTTAACCCTGCCCTCATCTGAGCCCACCATTCCCACCTCCACCAACACCCCCACCACTGCAGAGAAGCCCACACACCCCACTAAAACCACTCCATTTGTCATCACCAAAGCACAGAGCCCAGTAAACGTGGTGACACCCATGACGCAGACTCCGCCCTCATCTGTGTTAGCCCCTCCCATCATCGTAACCCCTCCTACCACGCCCACCAAACCCGCCCTGAGCTCAGTCCTCGCCCACACACCTGTGAAAGCCCCCACTCCAGTGTGTTTCACCCCACAAGTGCTCCAGACGTCCAGTCTCAGCCCTATCGCTGACGGGACCAGCACCCCCAGAGGAACTCCTGGGGGACGGACCACACCCGGAGGGCGGACCACCCCCTCCATGGGGCTCAGACAGGGAGTCCCGCAGAAGCCATACACTTTCCTGGAGGAGAAGGCCAGGTATTATCACTGCTGCATGGTGACTAGTGCCTGATCGACATGTCATGACTGAAAAAAACACTGAGAATTTAAAAATGACAAGGCCTATCAACTGCGATCAATTTTCTATTATCTGATTATCTTTCAACAAAAGCTTCATCCTAACATTAAGATGTAATTGCTGTTAATTGAAAGCCCTGGCCACCATCTGAAATCCTCAACTTCTAGGTGAACACACTTTATAGATGGTTTTCTGTTTCAATTGAAATTGTAGACATCTGTCAGTTAACAAGACAGATGTCTGTCATAAACTACATTAAGTTCTAACAACTATAGTAACCACTTGAAGGAGCTCACTCACTCAATGAATGATTGCAAGCTGCAAATTACTTTGAATAGCAAAAGATATATGGGCAGCAAAATAATAATGTTTGATATACTTAGTAAATCAAATAGTCTTTAGTAGTCTGTAGTAGTACCAGGCGGACGCCTATGCTGTATTTTCATCCACACCAATGCAAGACCTGGTCTGGACATATTTACAGTCTAAGGTCTGAACCTAATTTAGACGTGCAAATAGAATAACAGCTGTTGCTTTAAATGTACAAAACTGGTATAAAACAAGGATTTTGAAAAGAAGAAAAGTTGTTTCCTTTTTATATTAATATTGTATTTGTATGGCTCTCTTTCTGAGCTCTCAAGGTCACTTTACAAAAGGAACCAAGTTAAAAGCATTAAACAGTTAAGATAGACAGAAGAATGTAGCCACAGTGAATAGTCTGAATAGATATGATTGAGAGTGAATTGTAAATGTGGGAGAGTGTCAGTGTGGCAGAACACTGGGGAAAGGGCTTCTATGTGATTAATGTTTTGCGTTGGTTATTTTGTTATGTATTTGTATCTTGGCTTTTGACCGTATCTGTTTATATCTACTTTAGCTTGGGTCTGGACAAAGCTTTTCTTCTGGTTTAATGGAATAATCTCATCTGCTAACATGGCCCCACTCCTCTTCTCCTCCAGGGGTCGGTTTGGTGTGATCCGTGAGTGCCGGGAGAACTCCACGGGCAAAATCTTCATGGCCAAGATCGTCCCATACACACAGGAGAACAAGCATGAGGTGCTGAGGGAGTATGAGATCCTCAAGACTCTCCACAACGATCGGATCATGGCCCTGCACGAGGCATACGTCACCCCCCGATACCTGGTGCTGGTGGCAGAGTATTGCGGCGGCAAAGAGCTGCTGCTGCACCTCATCGACAGGTGACGAACAAACACAAGCTTTAAAGGATCTTTGAACCAAGCGACATCATCAGTAACACAACTGCATCTTTCAGCTACTTCCTTCCACACTAATGTCAGCGACTTTGCTTGAATCATCAAACTATGTCATTGACAGAAATTTTTTCATCCATCCATCCATCCATTTTCTTCCCCTTAATCCATTTCTGGGTCGGGGGGGTTGCAGTCAGAGCTGCACCCAGGACACAGAGCACCAGCCCCTCACTGATCCTCCTGCAGGTGGTGAGTCCACAGGAGCTGAGATCTTTCAGTGGGGGCTTTAGGCAAAGTGGGGTTAAGTGTCTTGCCCAAGGACACAACGGCAGTAGTCATCAGTGGGAGTTGTGAAGTAGGTCTTATGGTGGGCTTGAACCCACAACCTTCAGGCCCAAAGGCCAATGCTCTACCAACTGAGCTACTGTCTACCAACTGAGCTACTGTTTGAAATTTTTTCAAAAATAGTTAAATAGTTGTTAATTAGTGAGGGCTAAACTAAAGTGTGAACACATTTTTTCCTATAATATAAAAAGCCAAAATAAAAAAATAATTTACTTATTTAAACATAACAACATTTATTTACTTAAAATATTAATTTGGGCTATAATGTCCCTTACTTGTCCTGCACACTTCTGCTCACCAGTGGGACTGAGAAACAGAAGCGTATTGTGTCCCATCAGTAAAGTGGTGCCGTTTGTCATGTATTTTCAGGTTCCGATACTCGGAGGACGACGTGGTGAGCTACCTGGTGCAGATCCTTCAGGGTGTGGAGTACCTTCACAGCCGCCGCGTCCTGCACTTAGACCTGAAACCAGAGAACATCCTGGTGTCCAGCCTCAACGCAGTCAAGATCCTGGACTTCGGGAGCGCCCAGAGCTTCAACCCCCTGACGCTCCGACAGCAGGACACTCGCCTGGGCACGCTGCACTACATGGGTGAGAGGAAACACAAGTCTAGAATCTGTCTACATGTTAGAGAGATTTTGAAACGTACTGTCTCTCCACTGGCAGCTCCTGAGATGGTGAAGGGTGAAGTGGTGGGACCCCCCGCTGACATCTGGAGTGTTGGAGTCATCACACACGTCATGTAAGTCCCCTGTGAGCGTTATCACGTTCATATTCTCTGAGTTTAACTTTCTACACTCTACTGCTGTATTCAGGCTGAGCGGGCGGCTGCCTTTTGAGGACAAAGACCCTCAGAAGGTGGAATCCAAAATCCTCATAGCCAAGTTTGACCCCACAAAACTGTACCCCAATGTGTCCCAGAGCGCAGCCACCTTCCTCAAGAAGATGCTGAGCAGTTACCCCTGGTGAGGCTCCACATCTGCACATCTGATAACACCACGTTTATGAGATCCAGTGATATGTTTAGCTCCAACTTTACTTTGTAGTGGTATTTTTCTTCCCCTCATGTTGTAGGTTTAAAGTGATAGTCTGTAACTCTAAATGAATTACAAATTTTAGGAAATGTGTTAAATTGACCTCCTGGCCTTAAATGTATTAATTCTAATATTACGGGCAAGTCCCGCCTTCCCTTCTCTTAGCTATAGCTCAGAATCCACGATGCCGTCGAGGTTAACCAATCGAGTCATGCCAAGGGCTGTCAATCATCTGCGCTGATGCTCGCAGCTGCGCATGCTCAGTTTTTTGTTTTCGCGGAGCCTCCGAATCAAGCCTTTATAGGCTCTAGAACTTCATGAAAACTGAACAAAGAATTCTGAACATCCGCGCTGAGTTACCTATTTATATACTGAACCTATATCCATAATCATTTATATACTGAACCTATATCCATAATCATTTATATACTGAACATATATCCATAATCATTTATATACTGAACATATATCCATAATCATTTATATACTGAACATATATCCATAATCATTTATATACTGAACATATATCCATAATCATATATATACTGAACCTATATCCATAATCATTTATATACTGAACCTATATCCATAATCATTTAATTTCTACATAAAAACATATTTTTTTTCATTAAAACGTCAACAAATAATTCTGAAAACCTCCGTGCATGTGTATTAATAATGTATATGTATAATGTGTTCTCTGATAAACATTTAAAAGTGTTACGGAAACGTAGGCGTAGACCAATCAGAAAGGAAGGAGGAGGAGCTTGCGTCGTTTTTTTCAAATCAAGCACCTCTTTCTGACAAACTCCAGACAATCGCTTTAAGTAACAAAACACATCTTCGATAAACAGAAAATCAATTTACTACACATTGTTCTCATATGCTTGTTTTAGGAATACCCAAATTTCAACTCAAGTAATTTCGTAGCCATATCTTACTTGGTGCACTAGCAAGCCTTAATTGTACATTAAATGAGCATTGAACATTGTAAGAGCCAGATGCTTCCTTGACTTCTTGTTGAAGGCAAGGAAGCATCTGGCTCTTCCACCGGCGTCTCGTCTGTTGCTTCGCCTTAACGCTGAACTTTCTTCAATTATAAAACTAAATAGACAACTCTGTTTTGAGTGCTCTGACAGCGTTGTCGATCTTTAAAATTAAATGCATTGTTCTTGTGAAAGTAGAAGCAAGCTAACTATTGATACCAGTTTAGGGAAATCCACATAATTGTTTAAGCCAGGGGTGTCAAACTCATTTTGGTCCGGGGGCCAAATACGACCTAATTGGATCTCAAGTGGGCCAGACCAGAAGATGCTCTACAAAAATACCCAAAAACTGTACCATGTCCAACTTTTTGTGCACATAAACACATTTATAAAAAAGTTCCTTTAAAACACTGTCTTTTAAAACTCGCTCAGTTTTAACTGTAAATCTGTTACAAACTTAAATGTAACAGTGAGTTATTGTATCTACAATATTACATTGTAAATGGCATTTCACAATATTTATATTAATAAATGTATGTTAGCTTTGTTTTAAGGCTCATTACAGAGAAAACTTGCTCACAAAGGTAAAGTAGGTAGATAGAAAAAAGCACTTTAACACAGCACCTCATAATTATCAGAGAGAAAGCATCAAACTGACCATGATTCAGTTGAAATGAACAAAACAACTTCCATAACGTGATCCATTCTTAACGACTGCAGCATTGTCTCTGTGTAAAATACAGTCAAATGTCCAAAAATCATCACCTCCATTTGCAGCTTTGTCACGCTGTCAGTACCAGACTGACAGCGTCGGACCAGTCCACACTGTCCAACAGCACCAGCAACAACAGCAGAACCAGCAGCAGCAGCGCTCAAAACTTCTCTGATAGTTTCAGTAACACCACAAATGAATATGTGACATCAGTAACATCAGTCTCTTATCAATGGCAACATGTCGGTGACAGCGTGTGGTTTCTCAGACTATGACTGCAGTCTGTATGAGAGTTTTAACAACTCTCTCTCACTGTGCGGCTGCGATGCTAATGCTATGTTTTTAGCTTGTCTTTACAGCAGCAGCACTAACCTCTCGCTCTGGGCACAAACAGACTGCTGTGTCTTCAGGGTCAGACACGTTTATCTTCTGTCTTCTCAATTCTCCGCTCAAAGTGCCGTATCGCAGAGTCTTGTACTTTAAGATGTTATTCCTTCAGCACCGCTCTGCTGGAGCCAGCTACAGACGCACTGGACTCGCTACTGAGCGCTGCGGATTTTTATTTGTTATTTTTTTATTATTATTATCATTTTACATAAACGAGCCGCGGGCCATATCAAATCTCTTGGCGGGCCTAATCCGGCCCGCGGGCCGCATGAATGACACCCCTGGTTTAAGCCATGTGTTCTCTGTCTAAGGGCGCGTCCCACCAGCCGCGACTGCTTCTCCCACGCCTGGCTGCAAGACTCGTACCTGATGAAGCTCCGGCGTCAAACCCTCAACTTCAGCACAGGCCGCCTCAAAGAGCACCTGGTGGAGCAACAGAGCCGTAGGGCGGAGGCGGCTACGAGACACAAAGTACTACTGCGCACCTATCCGGCCAATACTAGTACTACTACTACTACTACTACTGCTAATGCTGCAAAGCCAAAGTGAACAACATGGACCTTTTGGACTGGGGACGCTTCAGATGTCTGCTGTGACTGGAATGCCTGAGGTGTTTTGCCCATGGACACAACAGCAGTTCGGACTGTGAAACGCTATAATAATGAAAATGTGTGAAAGGGGCAGAAAGAACCGAGTTACAGAGGATTTTTTTCTTTGTTTTTTCAGACTGAATGCACAACAATAATTGATCACAAACTGTTTTTTTTGTGTATAGTTGAGAATCACAAAGGGAATCGGCACAAACATAGCATAGTCTTGCGTTTCCAGTGCGTGTATAGAACTTTTATTTTTATGCTGCTAACTTATTGTTCAGTCTACAAGCCAAAAAAACAGTGTTGTATTTTCATGTTAATTTATTTGCATGTGCGGAGGGCAAGTATGAGGAGTTTTGGTGGAATAGAAAAAGCAAAAATATTGTCTGCGGTGGTCCGTGTTTCAGCTCAGAAAGTTTAGACTAGTTTATTAGGTTTGTGTAATAGAGATAAAGTAACAGTGCTTACAAATGTATAGCCTCATAGCAAAATAAGCCAAGTCTGGGCATCTATTTAGTCCCTGCTTTTTGACATAATAGCCACTGTGTAAGTGTAATCCTACTGTTTACAAAGACGAGATGTTGCCATTTCATTATTAAAGTGAATGTCATTATTAATATACAGTAGATACACTTAAGAAAGTATATTTTTGATGTAAGTTTAAAAAAATAAAATCTCTCAATCTTCCCAACGTTTGAAATGTAATACAATTCAGAACTGGCAATGTGACAATAGAATTTTAATCTACTACAGACAGATTAAATGATACATTGAATTAATCAGTCATTTAGATACATTCAGGAAGGATGCTTCTCATAAAGAATGTCCTTGGTTCAAAACTCTGTCAGAACAGGGCCTTTCTGAGTATAGTTTGCGTGTTCTCCCCGTGTCTGCGTAGGGTACTCCAGTTTCCCATACCACTAAAAACACGTGCAATAGGTCTGCTTGTGCACAGGTGACCTTGAGAGACAAATGCCGGCAACAATACTAAAGCTTTGTGACTCTGGTCTGTGGAAGGCGCTATATAAATAAAGATTACTTACTTACTTCTGGCACAAACATGTAACTCCACCCCTTCTGTCAAAAAGCTGCTGTCTCTGTCCTGCAATTTTATGATGTCATTGTACCACTACGACATCACACACAACTGTTAAACAAAACAGCTCATACATTAGTTTTGGCATTTTCTTAGGTGAAATTGCATTCTTTACAATCACATGTTTGTGTTTGCAAGTTTCAAATGTGGAGAAAAACAAAACCATTTCTTCTCCTTCCTCTAGTGGCAGCACAGGGAGTTACATGTGGAAAGCACCAATTACCCCATACAAGTACATTATTTCAGGCGAGATACTTCGTTATTGTCTTCCCAAGGAGAAATTTGTGTTGGGGCAGGGGTTCAAATGCTTTACACCACAAACATTTGCATACACCACAATATACATTAAACAGACCAAAATAGACACAGACAAGAGCACCATCAGAGACCTCTAGGACCATTAGAGATAAAAAAGGGATGCCCACAAACAGTGTATGATATGCCTTCTGTGTTTCTTTCATCTCCTTAGCCAGACCTGTGCTATATTGCTCTGAGGCTACAGTAACTGATAACTGTGTTGTTGATCTGGATGATGTGCCTAGAACTGTCCACCTTGATGTTTGGCTTCTTGTCCGTGTGGTTCCAGTCCTCTCCAGAGCCTCTACAATACTCCCACAGTCACACGCGTCGTTTAAACACGCAGTCCTTGTAATAATCCTTGTACCGCTCTTTCAGTGTTACTTTTCTATGGATTCGAGCAGCGGAAGATTTGTAAATGTACCTATTTGCTGTGTTTATATGTGGGAGAAGTTCGACATGTTTTTATGAGATAGTATGTAATAAACTTGGTGAAAACTGAAGTCTTCTTTTGCGGTGGGGTTTTATGCTATGGCCAAATATCCTCTCGAGTGCACGAATGAGCAATAATTAAATCTGTGTCACTGATGATTGATGCGTTTTAAAGCTCGTAATAAATGGCTCGTAATAAATGTCTTCAGTGCAACCATACCAGGTTAGCATCAGATCATTATACTCTATGTATATATATATTTTCTACTTATTTCACATTTTAAGTAGGTAATGTGCATTATGCAAGTTGAGTACTTATAAAGTAGTAGTGTAGTAGTTATAAATCATGAGGTGGTAAATCTCAGCTTTTGGTCTGTTTTTACAAATATTGGAATACTAGAAATGACAAAGACAAATGAATTACATCACAGTTCCATAACTCTACAAAGTGCTTAGAATCGTGTTATAATTGTTTTCCTCTATGTTTATTGAGATAATGATTCATATTCATGCCTGCTTAAATAAACACGCTCAGATAATTGATCATGTAATATTAAGATTTCCTGAGCTCCCTGAGCTCTCTGCCCTCCGGGGCTCCAGGTCTGGCCCTTTAGCCACGGTCCCTGAGCCTGGTCCGTTTCAAGGGACCCGGACGGGGCGTTTTTCGTGTTTGTGAGGTTGCGGCTACAGTCTATGGGCTGAGTCTCCACTTCCACCAGGGTCTAAGCACCAGCACCAGGGTCTAAGCACCAGCACCAGGGTCTAAGCAACAGCACCAGAGTCAGAGACTCCCCGATCACCAGCTCCATGGTCCGTACCAGCAGCCTCGACGCCACTCAGCATGTGCGGAGTGATACTATTATAATAAATGTCAGTGTGAACAAAAGTGCACAAAAACATGCGGAAAGTTAGTGAGTCCCCGCAGACGCCACAGAGATGGAGCCTGAGCGCGGGGCTCGGGAGTCGGCGTGGAGTTGTACGAGCAGACACGCCAGAGACGGAGGAGTTGGTGAAAGTTTCTCGCTGACTTTAGGGACCGTCCTCCAGTGTGCGCGTGTGAGTGCGCGTGCATGTGTGCGTGGTTGTGTATGCGTGCGTGTGTGTCTGTGCGCAGAGGGAGTGCCTAGGCGCTCTCATTGAAGGGGCGCCTTGAAACTCCATGTTTGATGTGCAGAGCACAGGACAGACTCCATGTTGAATCAAAGTTGTGAACTGTTGTTGTGAACTCTGAACACTCCTGTTCCAAATGTCCAGCGGGAGATAGAGCCCGGACACAGCGGACACAGCGGACACAGCGGAGCGACTGTGCGCGGAATGGCGTCGCGGTAAAGTGCTTTCGGGATGTTCCGCTCCTGCAGCAGCGACTCTGAAAACTGTTCCTAAAGTTTGGAGAGAGCTGTGGACCGAGGACATGGACCCGTCCTCCGTCATCACACAAGTGAACCGAGAGGAGGACAGCGGCAGGGCCGCGGGGGAGCGCGGTGAGTTCTGTGTGTGTGTCTAAAAGTGTCTGAAGGTGTGTGTGCGTCCCGAAGTTTGGAGCTTGGCCGTGACCTGTGTCCCCGCAGCGTTAAGTGGGACCGCGGACTCTCGGAGTGACTGTTGTGACATTTGGACCGTGTCTGTGTGTGTATATGTGTGTGTGTCTGTGTGTGGGCCTGTCCCAGTGCTAAGCTCGTACCAAGTATAAAGTGAGTGTTTTGGTGCTTATGGCCCAGGCCCTTTGGCCTGACATGAAAGCACAGGAAGTGACGTTGGTCAGGCGTCTCAAAGTTTAGACAAGTCTTATTACCGTAAAAGTTCGACCATTTCGTTCCTGAGTTCCTCCATAGTGAGATAATAAAGTACATCTCATCTCATTCTCAGCGACCTGTGAATGAGCGTTTCAAACAATATTATGTGTACAGAAAGACGTGTTTGAAGAGCTACAAAAGAAGAGACAGAGAGCTTCTACTTTTTGCAGTAGTACTAAAAAACTATTTAATAATTACAAAAAAAATGGAGGACACATATAGAATATACCTTAGTACTGTCTAACCTTTTACTTATACTTATATCAGATATTTATTTGCTCAAAACGTTTTCATTCAAGATCATGTATTAAATTTTAAATCCTTTAGTGAGCTACCTGAAAGGGGCTGGCGAGCTACTGATAGCTCCCGAGCCACAGGTTGGAGACCCCTGTAGTGCATGTTTTCATGCTACTGTCACTTGGGCAGCCACAGTAGACTGGTTTCTGGTATGACCCATCTGCAATACTAAAGCTTTGTGACTCTGGTCTGTGGAAGGCGCTATATAAATAAAGATTACTTACTTACTTCTGGCACAAACATGTAACTCCACCCCTTCTGTCAAAAAGCTGCTGTCTCTGTCCTGCAATTTTATGATGTCATTGTACCACTACGACATCACACACAACTGTTAAACAAAACAGCTCATACATTAGTTTTGGCATTTTCTTAGGTGAAATTGCATTCTTTACAATCACATGTTTGTGTTTGCAAGTTTCAAATGTGGAGAAAAACAAAACCATTTCTTCTCCTTCCTCTAGTGGCAGCACAGGGAGTTACATGTGGAAAGCACCAATTACCCCATACAAGTACATTATTTCAGGCGAGATACTTCGTTATTGTCTTCCCAAGGAGAAATTTGTGTTGGGGCAGGGGTTCAAATGCTTTACACCACAAACATTTGCATACACCACAATATACATTAAACAGACCAAAATAGACACAGACAAGAGCACCATCAGAGACCTCTAGGACCATTAGAGATAAAAAAGGGATGCCCACAAACAGTGTATGATATGCCTTCTGTGTTTCTTTCATCTCCTTAGCCAGACCTGTGCTATATTGCTCTGAGGCTACAGTAACTGATAACTGTGTTGTTGATCTGGATGATGTGCCTAGAACTGTCCACCTTGATGTTTGGCTTCTTGTCCGTGTGGTTCCAGTCCTCTCCAGAGCCTCTACAATACTCCCACAGTCACACGCGTCGTTTAAACACGCAGTCCTTGTAATAATCCTTGTACCGCTCTTTCAGTGTTACTTTTCTATGGATTCGAGCAGCGGAAGATTTGTAAATGTACCTATTTGCTGTGTTTATATGTGGGAGAAGTTCGACATGTTTTTATGAGATAGTATGTAATAAACTTGGTGAAAACTGAAGTCTTCTTTTGCGGTGGGGTTTTATGCTATGGCCAAATATCCTCTCGAGTGCACGAATGAGCAATAATTAAATCTGTGTCACTGATGATTGATGCGTTTTAAAATATAGCGCGGGGCTCGGGAGTCGGTAGACCACAGTAGACTGGTTTCTGGTATGACCCATCTGCAATCAAACGATTTTATCTCAGTATTGTTACTGTTCCTCTGACAGTCTGGGGCAGGTCCTTCAGACTCACATGTAGAACATTGTTCTTCAGACAGGGCTGTCTCTGCTCTCACAAGCAAACTTACCTGCGTTTCATTCCTCACAGCTGACCGTGGCCTTGTGTGTGATCAGGGAAAGTTTCCCTGAAGCCTCTTCCACATTTGCATGCTGCTGCAGAACTCTGCTTTACTATTTGGCCTTTCTGCATCCCACAATACTCTGAACGTCTCATTATTAGTGTAATTACTACTACTACATGATATGTATACATGTAGTAGCAGTAATAGTAATGTATTTGTACAGTAAGTGCTCTGCCCACATTGTTTACCCAGCGCTGATCAGCAGATCCCGTGTTTTACTCGTGTTTACATTTGGGAAACAGGCTGTTCACGTGTCTCTGTCCACTCAGAAACATACATTATGATGCATTTTTATAGTGGTGAAATGAAAGATGGAAATGTTTCATTTCACACTCCGCAAAAATGTCTGAATCAATATCCACCTTTGCCAAAGTCTTATATGGATTCAATCAAAAACATTAAGCAACCATGTAAGGACATTTTAAACTGGGTAATTAACCAATGTACTTCACTCAAGGCTTCCTGTATCAGATACTGAATATGGTCATCCTGCCTTAAAGTGGACAACTTCTGTGATCATGTAAAGAAATACCAGTAATCAAACCTATTCTAATACAATACAAGATTTGAGCTTGACACAACTGTATTGATAGTTTGATAAGCTTCTTAAGTCAAGCCGTGATTTCATAATGGACACAGCCCCATTTCTTAACAAGCCAAATCGATGAGCTGGAGTAGTGGTAATATGTGTTACAGTGAGACTCATGGTTTAATTGTGCATGTGTGTGTCATAAAAAGATTCTGAACTCTACCTGCTGCCCTTCAAGAGATTCTATTTTAAGTCCCTGTCACTTGTAGTCTTTTTGTAGCTGTACATACACCATTCTTATACATACAACTTTTTTATTTGTGAGATGATAGTGTATTCTGTTAGTTCTACATGTGCGAGTAAAAGGCATAGGTTTAAGTAGTTAGTTTATTGGTTATGTTTTACTTCAATAGTATCTAGGTTTTACTTTTTATAGAGGCAGAACATTACTACCAAGACCTGTTGCTGTGTTTCTGGAGCACACACATGTACACGCTGATGTGGACAAATCATTCTCATTCTGCTCTCTGATCGAATAAGCTTGAGAACCACACTATTCATGAGAAAATGCATAATAATGTGACCATATGTAATTATATGAAGAATAACTGAATCGGCATGAGCATTTTGAACAGGATATCAGAATCAGAATCAGAATCATTTTTATTGCCACGTAAGTAACAGGAGGTCACAGACTTGGAAATTGCTTTGGCTCAGTGCAACAGTCAGAAAGAGATAATAAAAATAAGAATAAAAAACACTTCTAAAGAATACATTTAAATTTAAAATAGAGTTACAGTTACTATTGACAATATACAAGTGCACATGGATATCATCGATATATTGAGTATGTGACCTTGTATCTCACATACTGTCAATTTGATCTGCATTTTTCTTAAAGTTTTTTTGTTTTTTTTCAGACAAACCGCACGCACACAGTTACTTTTCTGTCTTTTGTATTTAGGGCATTTTACTGCACTGAATAACAGGTACTATGCGCAGACTTGCATCTCCACAAACCTGACTCCTGCTTCTTTCATGTGCCTGTGTCCCTTTGGCTTCGGCTGTGGTGTTGCACTGTAGACCCATGGCTTCAAATGTATTCACTTTATATCATCATTATCATATTCGACCTTTCAGCACGAGATCGGCGAGTCTAGCCGCTGGTACTCATTCTAAAACTTCTTCCTTTTTGAATGGAGTAGTAGTAGTAGTAGTAGTAATCACTTTAGAGCCGTGCGCACAGGTCTTAACAGAGTGATGTCAGTATTTGGTTGTACATTTTGTCATATACATGTTAGATAGATTAGTGATTACATTTTGTTGCACGTTCAAAGGGATTAAAATCACATGATGTACTGTATTTGACGAGATAAACTCTTGTGCTCTGTTTTGACAGCAGTAGTCATTTGGAAACGATTACACAGTGACAAATGTTCTGTATGTGAACGTATTTTTGAACATGAGTCAGTTTGCTCCTGATAAAGACACATTTATGGTTAAATGTTGACCAACTTGGTTTAGTTCAGAACGTTTTGAATGCACTGTAGCGTTAGTGTTGACCCCTTGAGACTGCCATAGCTGCTGCTGTGGAAAACCTTTGGACCCTTTTAAACTCACTCTGCTTGTTTACACCACAAAATCTCAATAGTTGTTGGACTGGACTCAGCTGACCTTGAGTCATGTTTTTATCAAATTGTTATTGTCAGATTTAGTTGAGTCAAACTGAGAAGAAAATATTGTAAAATTGCTTTTGTAAAATATCTCACTAAGTCAACCCTTAAAGGAATAGTTCACCGTTTTTACATACTGACATATGTTCTTACCTTACCTTAGACTAGTTAATATGTACCTGTCTGGTCTTAGTCCGTGCGCTCTGTCATGCAAACGGAGCAAAAACGGGAGCACAAACGCAGCCTCCTCTGTATACTGTGTAGGACCAAAAGGTAGCTCCCGCTAGAAGCTACCAAACTCTTCCAAGTGTTCCCTATTAAATGTATATAGTTACGTGACGTGTTACATTTCTGTGTTACTATACTTTGCAGTGTAACAGTCGATTTTCTCAGCGGATAAAACGGGTACTATATTGTGAGGCGTAGTAATCTGAGGAGCGCTACGTCCGCGCACTAACTTCTCTCCGTACTACAAGTCACGCTGCTTCTATTGACGGAAGTGAGCGAGAGAGAAGTCTCCGGAGAGAAGTTAGTGCGCGGACGTAGCGCTCCTCAGATTACTACGCCTCACAATATAGTACCCGTTTTATCCGCTGAGAAAATCGACTGTTACATTTCTGTGTTACTATACTTTGCAGTGTAACACGTCACGTAACTATATACATTTAATAGGGAACACTTGGAAGAGTTTGGTAGCTTCTAGCGGGAGCTACCTTTTGGTCCTACACAGTATACAGAGGAGGCTGCGTTTGTGCTCCCGTTTTTGCTCCGTTTGCATGACAGAGCGCACGGACTAAGACCAGACAGGTACGTATTAACTAGTCTAAGGTAAGGTAAGAACATATGTCAGTATGTAAAAACGGTGAACTATTCCTTTAAGGAATTCTCCTTTCAAAATGTTAATTTTAGCACATCTCATTTTTTATAATTTTGAATATAATCCTTCCAACTACGGTCGTGTCATGTGATCTGTGATCCTGGTGTGTAGCACTTGCTTCTGTTGATGGTAAGTGTGCGGAATGTGTGAAATGTGAACAGTGTCTTTTGCAAACATGAGACTATGTTTTGGTGTTTGTACAGTGAGGGAGGAGCGGTCAGCAGCTCAGGGAGAGGGGCTCAAAGGTCAGCGTACAGGGAGGGACACGCTTTTATGAACACACAACATCCCACAGTGTCTGCTACTCATGTGGGAACAGTAGGACCATGCCCCAAACTCCCCACCTCCCCACATGGAGGAGCAGAGGCTCTACTCCGAGCCCCTCCTCCATCTCTTAAGTGAGACTGGCCACAAAGCGCATGTACCTCTGAGTTGCATTACTCGTTGCATTACTCGCTGCATCAGATCACACAAGATCACCTTCTGAAAAGAAGCTGACCACGAGTCCCTCAGATGCAGCAGGCGAGAGTGGTCAAATATGACGTAAAGAAGACCGCCTTCCCGTGTCCATCTGGGCCCTGAGTCCTGATAACAGCAACACTCCTCTCACTCTCTGGGTTATTTCCCTAAAGCACATGACCCAGGGTGAAGGTAGGAATGTAAACTGAGCAGTATTTTCAGAGCTCAGACAGAAGACACTGCTCTCTTCACCATAAGTCTGATACATCACTGCACATGCTGCATCAATCCCACTGTCAATCTCGCACTCCATCTTTCCCTCTCTGAGAATAGGACCATAACTTTTATTTGGAGCCGCTGATTTTTTATCGCAGCCACTTCACATGAATTTAGTTTGAATCAGTGAGTTTTCACTTGTATCGTATTTATAAATAAGATACATTCCCTCCTATACTTTTACTAATGTTTCATATTGATTTGAACACTCAATTCAGATTCACAGAACAGTGAAGTTGTGATGAGCAATGAACGACTCTGTTGTAACAATGCATGCGCTTCCTGTATTTTGCAAAATCTGTTTTTTTTTAGCATGTATAGTAATGTTGTCATGGACATATAACAAACAAAATGTATATTGTGTGTATAAAAGGAACATGATGCATTCGTCCTGAAACCACTTGCTTCTCTCCATGGAAATCTTATTGATAACCACAAGTGCATGGCTGTACCCTGTGTAATCCATGGGACAAATGTACTCCACATGCACTTGTATACCACACGAAAATAACTCAAACTATCAGGCAGTCTTATTTTAGGCACTGACATCATAATTGTAGTGTTTGTGAGTGCACCTCCGCTCCTGGGCCTCACTTCCCCTGGGCTCCTGGAGCGTTTCCTTTTCCTGTTGTGGCCTGATTATTTAAAGTAATTCACATGTTAACATAATGAATACATACAATAAATTGGGTGCTGTTCTGACTGTCACCAAGCCACCCCCCACCCCGGCCCAGAAATGGATTAAGGGGAAGAAAATGAATGCATGGAGAATAAATATCCTGCTTAACACATAATTGGTAAAATTCACACAACAATCAGGATTTTTACACTTTCAAAACTTGAATCGGTGCAAGCATCATAAACAGAGATATTTGAAGCCTTACAGTAAACGTACAGTATATCGACTCCATATTAGGCCTGAGCATTTTGTAGTCCTATCGTAATCAATTACTTTTACTATTCTTCTGGACAACACACTGGCGTCACGTCTGGTCTCCCAAAGGTGCCGGCTTACATTCCAGCTGCAATACTTTGACGTAAACTCCATCATTTTGAGGTTTAGGGTGACACGCATCCCCCGCTTCTCCCTACAGCTAATCCATCTCCAAGAACAGAGAGGAAATGGTGTGCGTACAAAAACATGCCAACGTAAGTCAACGCGATTGGGCAATGCATCCTGAAAGTGTACGCTGGGTTGTTACCGAGGCAGTTTGGCCACATTTTTGACTATTGCAGTGACTTTTAAAAAATGTATTGATTTTGCAATCAGTGGTAGTACTTGAACTAGTCTCTTGATGTTGAGAAATGTGTGCAGTCTGTGGAGGAACAAAGACTATTCCACTTTAAGAAGCATAATGGGTGGACAAAACCTGGATGGAACGTGGTCATCTTCACACTAGGCTGTTTTTGAGGCTTTGTTTGTTCTCCCCGTGCCACCATCCAAAACATGCACCATAGAAAAACTCAAATCCGGACAAAGAGCCTCCACATCTGGAGAGGGTTCCCAGATGCTGCTCTGCTCCTGACGGGTTGCACCAGCGGCATTGGTGGATCGGCCTACCTCAACCTTCAGCAGTGGGGTTCACCAGCTGGATCACACACATTTTTTGGGGTCCAAGAGGGGGGAAAAAAAAGCGTTGCAGTCCAAATCACCACAAGCGCATCATTAACATATGTATACTGGAACATTATATCGTTCACCAACTTCTGCCAAGTACTGCACTGATTTTCACCTGCCTCTTAAACATAATTTAGATAGGATAAGATATTCCCTTTATTCGTCCCACAGTGGGGAAATTTCAGTGTCAACGTTGCATGCATTACAGCAGAGAAAGAAGGAGACAAGAGCACTTAG
>OZ035844.1:2752330-2796232 GCA_964034765.1 Knipowitschia caucasica | reverse complement strand
CAATACGAGTAGTTGGGGATGGGGAAGGATGAAATGTCCCTGGTTTTATTGTAATCTAATAATTATAATCTTATCAATCACACAATATCAAATCATAGTTCTTAGTTTAAGTTTTTTGCTCTTTTATTCTTCTACAGATCATTTGCTCATCAGTATTAATCTGCTGAGAATAAAATAGACAGAAAGACAACAGACTATCTTCATTATTGATCATTTTTGAGCGATAAGATTAAAAAGCTTGGAAACTTTGCAGGCTGTCAGTTTTGTTATTTTGGCTTTTTAAGTTTAAGTTAAAGTATACTTTATTGTAGCCTGGTCGTACCACACCATAGTACAAATTACATTTCGTACTAAGGTCTGGATTTGCTCCATTGAGCTCCGCTAACAGGTGGGAGGGGTTACCTCCTTTTGCAGATTGAAACAATTGGATCTGAGTTTACCGTGACGTATGTAATGCGCCCGAGTGAGTCGTTAGCATTTAGCCTAGCCATCTCCTTTGCCGCTAACGAAGCCCGTCGGGAGTAGTGCCACAATCTTTACCAGCAATGACTTTTGCTATACATTCCTCATGCTCCGGCTTAGATAGAAATATCGTATTCTTTGCCATTCTGCCTGTGCGGCGCAAACTCTTGACGTCAACCACAACTAACTACAACAACCGGCTCCCGCGCTCGCTGATTGGTTGGATGGAATTTAACCAGTTGTAATTCCAAACACAGGGACCAGACCCAGACATGCAGGGAAATGATAATTGAGCGGAGTGTACGGATGGCTAAGGCTAGGCTAACTTTATTGTACCCGAAGGAGCATATATCTGCGTGTGACTAGTTATTGCCAGTATAGGAACAGGAACAGAGCAACGGAGACCCCTGTCCAGATGGTGGCGCTGTCGGGGATGAACCAGACAGAGACGGATCGTGGTGTGCCAAACTCTGGAAGTTTATTTAAGTTTCTCTCAAGTTCCAATGGTTTACTCTGTTTCTTTCTCTCAGGCAGAATAAAGGCAGTACACAGTTTATATAGTCATTGTCACGTCACACATCGAAAGACATACGTGTCACAAAGAGACAGTCAAATCATAGTCATAACATGGAGTCCTTGTAGAGTCCTTGTACAGTCCTGCACGTAGGCCATATTGCTATCTAATACTAACAGCGCCCTACTATGTTCCTCAATGCTTTTCTTTGCATGAGTAAAGATAGATACTTTATAGATCCCCCATAGAAGAAATGCAGGTGTCCAGCAGCAGAAACACGTCCATACAAAAAAATAATTGTATAATTCTAAGGGTAACTAACAATAGTGATAAAATGCAACAGTATTTTAAGTCACAGTAGCAGGGGTGATGCTTCCTATCCTCTTGTTGATGTATGCAGAGTCTGCTGGGTTCAGACAATTTTTGCTGCTGTGGTCTGGATCAATGTAAACCCATGAACACTGTTCTGCAGTAACATTTAAGGTGCGTTCAGACCAGACTTAACTTTGACTTCAAAAGCGTCAGGTTTGCATTGAAAGTGAATGGTGAAGCGCGTCAGGTGACGCCAAGTTGCCCGGCGTCACTTGACGCGCGTCAAAAGCTTCAAAACACGCGCGCATTAAGCTTTTGACGCGCGTAACGCTCGCGTCTCTTTAGGCATAAAAAAATCCCTTGACGCTGAAGTTGAGAAAAGCTGAGCTTTTGGAGCTTGACGCCGGGCTTCAACCATTTAGGAGACGAGGAGCAGCAGCAGCAGCAGCTGCGGGTCTGTCATGGAAAGAAGTCATGTGGCTGCTGCTGTTTTGTTATTATTGTTTTTAGCAATATTATTTGTTATTTGAGTAGTAACGTTATTAATGAGTGAGTAACAAAATAAACGTACACATTCTGTGAAGTAAAAGTAATTTATTTAATATAAGAACAAGCTGACGATGAGTCTGGCTCAGAGCGAGAGCGAAGCTAGCTCTAGGCAGGAGAGAGGCGAGCTCTAGGCGGGGAGAGGCGAGCTCTAGGCGGGGAGAGGCGAACTCCCAGGCGGGGAGAGGCGAGCTCCAGGCGGGGAGAGGCGAGGGCGGGGAGAGGCGAGCTCCAGGCGGGGAGAGGCGAGCTCCAGGCGGGGAGAGGCGAGCTCCAGGCGGGGAGAGGCGAGCTCCAGGCGGGGAGAGGCGAGCTCCAGGCGGGGAGAGGCGAGCTCCAGGCGGGGAGAGGCGAGCTCCAGGCGGGGAGAGGCGAGCTCCAGGCGGGGAGAGGCGAGCTCCAGGCGGGGAGAGGCGAGCTCCAGGCGGGGAGAGGCGAGCTCCAGGCGGGGAGAGGCGAGCTCCAGGCGGGGAGAGGCGAGCTCCAGGCGGGGAGAGGCGAGCTCCAGGCGGGGAGAGGCGAGCTCCAGGCGGGGAGAGGCGAGCTCCAGGCGGGGAGAGGTGAGCTCCAGCCGGGGAGAGGTGAGCTCCAGGCGGGGAGAGGCGAGCTCCAGGCGGGGAGAGGCGAGCTCCAGGCGGGGAGAGGCGAGCTCCAGGCGGGGAGAGGCGAGCTCCAGGCGGGGAGAGGCGAGCTCCAGGCGGGGAGAGGCGAGCTCCAGGCGGGGAGAGGCGAGCTCCAGGCGGGGAGAGGCGAGCTCCAGGCGGGGAGAGGCGAGCTCCAGGCGGGGAGAGGCGAGCTCCAGGCGGGGAGAGGTGAGCTCCAGCCGGGGAGAGGTGAGCTCCAGCCGGGGAGAGGGCGAGCTCCAGGCGGGGAGAGGCGAGCTCCAGGCGGGGAGAGGCGAGCTCTAGGCGGGGAGAGGCGAGCTCCAGGTGGGGAGAGGCGAGCTCCAGGCGGGGAGAGGTGAGCTCCAGGCGGGGAGAAGTGAGCTCCAGGCGGGGAGAGGTGAGCTCCAGCCGGGGAGAGGTGAGCTCCAGCCGGGGAGAGGTGAGCTCTAGGCGGGGAGAGGCGAGCTCCAGGCGGGGAGAGGCGAGCTCCAGGCGGGGAGGAGGCGAGCTCTAGGCGGGGAGAGGCGAGCTCCAGGCGGGGAGAGGCGAGCTCCAGGCGGGGAGAGGCGAGCTCCAGGCGGGGAGAGGCGAGCTCCAGACGGGGAGAGGTGAGCTCCAGGCGGGGAGAGGTGAGCTCCAGCCGGGGAGAGGTGAGCTCCAGGCGGGGAGAGGTGAGCTCTAGGCGGGGAGAGGCGAGCTCCAGGTGGGGAGAGGCGAGCTCTAGGCGGAAAGAGGTGAGCTCTAGGCGGAAAGAGGTGAGCTCTAGGCGGGGAGAGGCGAGCTCCAGGTGGGGAGAGGTGAGCTCCAGGCGGGGAGAGGTGAGCTCCAGGCGGGGAGAGGTGAGCTCCAGGCGGGGAGAGGTGAGCTCCAGGCGGGGAGAGGTGAGCTCCAGGCGGGGAGAGGTGAGCTCCAGGCGGGGAGAGGTGAGCTCCAGGCGGGGAGAGGTGAGCGGCGGGGAGAGGCGAGCTCCAGGCGGGGAGAGGTGAGCTCCAGGCGGGGAGAGGCGAGCTCCAGGCGGGGAGAGGCGAGCTCCAGGCGGGGAGAGGCGAGCTCCAGGCGGGGAGAGGCGAGCTCCAGGCGGAAAGAGGTGAGCTCCAGGCGGGGAGAGGTGAGCTCCAGGCGGGGAGAGGCGAGCTCTAGGCGGAAAGAGGTGAGCTCTAGGCGGGGAGAGGCGAGCTCCAGGTGGGGAGAGGCGAGCTCTAGGCGGAAAGAGGGTGAGCTCCAGGCGGGGAGAGGCGAGCTCCAGGCGGGGAGAGGCGAGCTCCAGGCGGAAAGAGGTGAGCTCCAGGCGGGGAGAGGTGAGCTCCAGGCGGGGAGAGGCGAGCTCTAGGCGGAAAGAGGTGAGCTCTAGGCGGGGAGAGGCGAGCTCCAGGCGGGGAGAAAGCTGAAAACGAAACTCATCCGTACACAGCTCCTGGAGTAAATGGTGAAACTCCGCAAACACTGCAGCCTCTCAAGTCTGTGGTGAACCCAGAACACGTTCTGTAGAAACCCCACGACAACGTTGTTTGGCTTTATATAACAAATAAAGGCTCGCTGCTCTCTGGAAAATCCACCGTTGTCTTGACTACCGGCAACAGAGAAGTTACTCCCACCGGCGTCAAGCTTCAAGCACCAAAATGACAAAAAAAAAAAAACCTGGCGTCAGTTGATGCTCATCAAAAGCGTTTTGAACCTTTTGGTCTTAACGCGCCTTTACAGGTAGAAAAAAAGCACGGTTGTAAAGCATAAAACAACTGTCTCAGTGAAGTAAAGTGTACATAAAGTGTTGCATGTACTGTTGTTTTGACCGTGATACTGTTTAATACAGCTCAGAACGTGAATGTCAGGTCTGTCTCACAACATGTTTTCTATTGATTATATCTCTAGGTTATTATAGCAGAATCTCCCAAAACTGATTCAAAAGTTATTTTAGTGATATCTGCATCTTGTAATATATTGTAAAAGTTGAATATGTAGCATCTGTAAAAATAAACTTTCTGTATTCTTTTTAACAACAAGTGGCATTTCTTTCATGCTGAGATTCATAGGCACATTAAAAAGCATATATATCCATTCAAGGGACAATAATGCAAACAATCTTTTCATTTGGCTCTCACACATGCTCATTTATAACGCTTTTTTATTTATTGTTGCAGAGAACTGGCCACTCCACTCGGACATTTGGCAGACTGACCCATGGTGTGTTGTCAGGACGACCTTTCCATCCCCCATCCCCTCTTCTGCTTATGCCATGTGATATTCTTTGCTTTGATTTATCCCTTTAATATCGCCTCTCTACTGCCGTGTAATGTATTCTACCCGTTTTATTGTTTATATTTCTGCTTGTAAATCCGCCCTCGAAAAAATAACTCTTGCAATCACGCCATCACAGTGCAACTCGTCCAGTGAGCGATATCAAGCAGCTAACTTACTGTGCCAATATTTGTAACGGTCCCTGCCAAAGAAAATCTCCTCTTAGGCCACTTGTAATTCTAAACGTGGTCATATCGCAAAAGTATCTTCATAAATCTTCCCATAATTGCGTTGCTGGGTATTTTTTCTGCTTCAAGACAGAAATGGCTAGATACTACTACTTCCACCGTCAGCTTATTCATAGTGTACTGTGTATTATTTCTGCTCGTTCTTGTCTAGAGATCGACCGATATGGGTTATCTGAGGCCGATTTTAACGGACAATTGTTCTGTTTTTTTATTTAGGCTGCAAAAAGCCTTGGGGATGAGGCTTATGCTGATAGACTAGATCAGTGTCTCCCAAAGTGGGGTACTGCAGGGGGGCCGCGGGAGGTCATAAAAAAAAAAAATATATATATATATATATATATATATATATATATATATATATATATATATATATACATATATATATAATTATTTAATGTTAAATTTATAATGTTTTGTTTGTAATATTAAAATATTTGTGTTCATTATTTGACTTTAATAATCCACTGTAATCATTTTTGTATTACAATGTTTGTAGCAGAGGCTATTTCCCCAAAATAAAATAACCAGAAGAGCCTATTCTTAATGTTGTCTTCTTGGTTATTATTTTGGGGGGCCACGCAGACCCGTCAGATTTTTAAGGGGGCCTCGGTGTTACTGAGTTTGGGAATGGCTGGACTAGATAGATCAAGATTCATTCGTAGTGCCTTTAGATATTGGCTATTATAGGAGCAGGTTTCTTTTAAAGAAGAGACAGACTGAAAGACTGAAAGACTTGATGTTTTATTTGTGGAAGGTCTGTTTATAGCTCATATTTTGTATTTGTGGTTTGAGTGCATTTAACTTCGCATTATTAAGTGAAATGCAAGCATAGCCTGAAAAGCAAAATAACTCGCAGTGAACTGAAAAATAACCAAAAGATGAAAGGTTAAGATATCTGGGTACAAATGTTGCATTCATTATTACTAATTACATTTTGGGATATTTTGATTCCTGAGAAAATAGTCTTATAAATTAGTTATAACCTACCATGGTAGCATGGTATTCCAAAGAAATCGACCCAATAAATTGGCCGAACAATTAATTGGTGGATCTCTATTCTTGTCACTATTGATTTTGTTTTGTCAGGAATAAATACAGTGTATGAATGATAAATATGGAAATTATCGTACTCTGGATCACAGCGTGGAAAGTAAATAAACTTACATGGAGAAAGGTCAAAAAATGTACGCAGGGTCACTTTAACTGTAAGCTTATTATAAAAGTAGATTTTGAAATAAAAAAATCTAATGACACATAATTATGAATGCATACTGTCTATATCTTATCAGCAAACATATTATATTTTACATACATAAGAAAGAGCCAGGTGAGTCGCTAAGTGAAGCTTTGGGCTGAGAGCTGCTTTGGGCTAAGTGACGGTGGTTCTTTTTCACTTTTCTGTTTTAAATTGATGATCTAAAGATTAAACATAGGCCAAAAATACATGTGAAATGCAGTGTTCAAACTAAACTGTTTTTTTGTGGTTTGAAAGTCATGTATCCTAGCTTTAATGGGTTCCAGAAACTGTTCATATTGCAGTTTATTTTGTCTTGACATAATATTTTTGTCACTTACCGCCCATCGCTGTACTACTACTCCAATCAGGATTCGTCATTTACTTTTCTAACCAGTGCCCGTTATCCGCCAGCCGGCCTCCACTCTCGGCTGCTGGTTTTTTAGACTTCTAATGGGTACGAAGAGGATTGGTCGTGTGGGTGAGCGGGATGCTGGTTTCCATAGTAACGCTGCTCTCCCGTCTGCCCTCTCTTGCTGCCACTATGGAAGCGAAGTTTTCCGCTCCTGCCGAAAACAAAGCTACGGTAAAAACCTGCTCAGTCACTATATATACGCCCGTCACCTGTGCCCCCTTGTGGTCACCTCTTCATTTTCCATATTGAATTTGGTTTCATATCGATGTTTGTGTTATGAATGCGCCTCATAAACTCACTACCCCAGTATTTCTGTTTTATTTTTGCTTGTCTTTTCTGTCACAAAATGCATTTCCATTTTAATTCTTTTTTTCATTGGTGTGCAAATCCCTCCTATTCATATTGGCCACACTTTTCCCAAGTTTGCGTTTACTTTTTGTGGAAACAATCAGCGCTTCTGTTGTCATGGATGTTCTTGTGAAGCAGGAACATAAAATTTTGATTCGTATTTAATTTTAATGTTTTAATTGCATCACCAATTCAACACTGCTCCTTCTCTGTGTGTCTTGAAAACAGCTTCAAAATCTGAAATACCCATTTGTATAAGAATCAAAATTATTTTTATTGTCATTGTAAGTACCAGGAAGTCTCAAACTAGGATCTTGCTTTGGCTCAAGGTGCAAACAAGTTATAAAAGTAAAAATAAATACAAATTCTTCTTAACATCTCTTAACATTACTACTATATACGATAATATATATGTTATGAGATATTCCTCAGTCAAAAGCAAACTAACACAATACATGTCTTAGTTCTAAATTTTCATATTTTTACTTGTGTACTCAAACTGGATTGAAATTGTGACTATTTATAATTCACAAACAGTTTAAAGTGGCGTTAATCCTTGGATGTGCCAATCTAAGGTACATTCTGCTCTATGATTGGGTGACCACAAACCAAACAAATTGTAAACATAATCTTGATCTGCTATGCACTTTTTTATGATGACGTTCTAAATGTTCTTTTATTTATTATAACTTTTTATATCTGCATAAAGATTTTAGATCAAAACCGTATATACAGTAATAATTATCCGCCGGTGACATTGATTCTTACTATTTCACAGTTAAATACTTAATTATTTAACTACAAAATAGACTAGATTTCTCTATATTCTATATTTTTCAGAAATGACTTTGAACTTTCTTGCCGGCTCATTGCACTGGTTCAGAACAGGTGCTTATGACCCACTGTAGCTCTTAAAATGCTGCTTCTCTACATCACATGGTGCTTTGTGTCACAGTGCGGCCTCAGACCATTACCCTCATACGGGGGTGAGGGCGGATGTGCAGTCTCCCGTCCCCTGGGGTCGCTCCTCTATGTGAATGTTAAGTGTGATTTATGACTGTGTGCGTTGTTTCAGATTCTGAGACTACGGAGGATGAGACGACCGAGCCCCAGCTGGAGACCAAAGAAGGCAGGCAGCAGGACAAGGCCGGGCGCAAGGGACAAACAGGTACCACATACATGACACGGGACTGCACGCAAGCGGATGTAGACAGATGTTTAGTTTAGTTAAGTTCATTAAGATCCCCATTTGTCACTGAGGTGCAGAGGCTGTTCTTCCTGGGGTCTCCTCGAAATCATGAAATGGCCTTATACATATTTATGAAATCAAATATTATAATGCACACATCCATCCTCTCTCACTCTCTCTCTCACACACACACACACACAGATACAACACAACATGAAAGCTCAATGGGAAATCAGAATCAGAATTCATTTTCTAAAGTTCTAAAGGTAAAAAATAGAATACACCATGCATAAAGATAGAAAATAAATCCACGTAAAATGTATTAAAATTACTACTATACAAGTGCACACAAAATCAATTACCATTTAAAAAGTAATAAAAAATGTGCCTAACAAAAACACATAGATAGTGAGGCTTTGTTTAATTTGACAGGATTATTGGGATTTCTCCTAGTTTTGTAGCATGTTGGCGCAGCGGTTAGCACTTGTACTTCACAACAAGAAGGTCACCTCCAAACAGAGCCTGGATTGGAGTGTTGATTGTTCTTCCCGTGTCTACGTAGGTCGCAATTTCGCCTACCCTCAAGAAACATGTAGAATAAGGCTGGGTGTCTCTCAGAGCTTGTCGATGCGATGTGTGTGTAGATACAGAAGACTTCTGATACGTTTTGATAAAATATTTATTGTGGTTCAGTAATAACAAAAGACTGTTGGCCCCTTTCCTCCCTTAAAATTGGAGAAAAAATAAATTGATAATACTAAATAAATCCTTTCCGGTATGGTGACCCCACTTCCATATCTGTGTGCAGTGAGAGGAAAGCTGCCCATAACATAAGTGTAAAGTGCTTTGTGGGCGCTATATAAATAAATATCACTTACTAAAGGAAAATAACATAATAATAATAATAACTGAACATTTCTGATCCAAATATTGAGGAAGCATTCACCAGAAAACCAATTCAAATAATACGTCCATGTGCATTGTTATGGAAATACAAATACTTCTATGAATAAATCCGAGCAGAAACAGCTTTGTCTTTGTGCTATTTATTAAAGAGGTGATGAATACAAAATAATGACATTTCTCTGCAGAGAAAGAGTGGGACCGAACCTGTGTGCACGGGGACGCATACACAGACTCGCTCCTCTCCCTCCCGTACCAGCATGTTGATAATTTATACTAGAGGCGTGAATCAAAAGGACAATGAGCACACGTCACGGATGGGGGCAAGATGGGATGAGTCATGTAGACAGCTGCAGATAAGAAAGATGGGACAGAGACAGATAAGCGGGAACATTTCGATAGTGCACCTGCAGACAGGGCCAAGGCCATCACAGAACAGTGTGTTGAAGACAAGAGCCTTTGTGTAATGTATCGGTCAATGATGGGAATACAGTCTCTAACGCTGGGAAACCATAAAATGTATCTGTCAGCTGCACAATGTAATTTCTAGTGATGGGAACTGTCCGATGCTGGGAAACCCACCACAACAATACGTAAAGAAGCGGACGTGACGTCAATTGCAAGCTAGCAATTATCAAAAGTGTGTACATAGTTTTGAAACAAATGAGCAAACTATCAAATGGTTAAATAACTCAGTGGAAATGGCTAAATAGTACATTTCATTTGGTTTCATGTCATCTTATTAAAATTAAATTTTTTAACTCAAATCGGGGCTAACCTGTTTACGGCAAATTAATTTACGACCTGTCATAATTGGCTACTGTGCCTGTACGCTGTTTGCTAGTTAACGATGGCTAACATCCCTACAAATTACACAGAAACTCTGAATACTTCTAATAGTACAGGTTATTTTTGTAAATTGGTCCTCAGCGATGGTCATCAGTTGCCTGATCCCTGCAATATTCTCACAGAACAGTGGGTTGTAGATAAAGAGTAAATGGCCATCTATTACCTGGCCTGATATCTATAATTACCTCATTCAGACACCCAGTGTCTATACAAAAGAGAACCTAAAAGCATAAAAATCTATAGATGCATACAATTATGTGTTATGTGGGCATGTGACTGTGACATGTGAGGGCCAACTGCCTAGTTTTGGCAAAATGCTCAAGTGCACTGACTGCTACCAAATGTTTCACTATGGCAAGGCAAGGCAAGGAAAGTTTATTTGTATAGCACAATTCATACACAAGGCAACTCAAAGTGCTGAACAAAACAAGAAAGCATTAAAATCATAAATAATCACAGAACATTAAAAAGAAAGATAAAAATATAAATATAAAATCCCTCAGATGTATGCACAGGTAAACAGAACCGTTTTTAACCTGGTTTTAAACATTGTCAGAGAGGAGGCCTGTCTCACATCTTCAGGAAGATTGTTCCAGATTTTAGCAGCATGAATCTGAAAAGCAGCCTCCCCATGTTTAGTTCTGACTCTGGGCACTAACAGGAGTCCAGTCCCTGTGCTCCTCAGAGTCCGGGCTGGTTCATATGGGACTAACATGTCACTAATATATTTTGGTGCGAGGCCATGGAGAGACTTGTACACAAGCAGAGCTGTTTTTAAAGTATATTTCAAAGTATATTTTAATACAACAACACACACACACACAAATGCAACCGCAGCATTTTTTGTTGCACGTGCAACAACCAATCAGAGAAAAGAATCTACTGATGTGTGTAACTTTGCATAATGTTCCGGTAACTTTGGCAACCGTTTCCATGGTAACACTATTCTATTACGTCATTCCATGACATCACTCCATCTTGATAAGAATCTTAACAACAGGTTAGGCGGCACATAACGCCGATGGACGTACAGGTTCAAGTATCTGACTCAGTATACACAGAGAACAAAGTAAGCCCTACAGTACATTACCCCGAGAATCAGATATAAACAACATTATGTCTGTGGACCAGATAGAAAACACGTTGAGGGATCAGTTAGAAACAGAGAGGAAGGAACACCAGGCCTCCCAAAAGGCCCTGCAGCTTAAGAACCAGGTCTTAAGAGAGAGAATGAATGAGATGGTTAAAAATCATGTCCAACAGACGCTGGCATTAAAGAATCGCTGGAAAGCCAAGTGTGACAAAGATGTAAAAAAGGAGAGAGATCATTGGGAAGACAAAATTGAAGCCAAAGATGAATATATTCAGCGTCTAGAAGACCAACATTTCACAAAAAATGAATACCTATGCAATACTGCAGAAATATACGAAGATCATGTCCAGTCCCTTTTGAATACCCTCAATCTGAGGATAGAGCAGAGCAACTCTCTGCAAAAGCACCTCAATGATCAGCTGAAAGAGGAAATAAAGGCCAAAACTGCAGCACAGCAAGAGACGGTGCAGCTGCAGAAACAGAGGGACAAGCTTCAAGGAAAACTGGTGACTCTCACATCTATCCTGGACCACAAGAGGCGTGCAAACCAAGAGGCCATGGAGAAGAATGAGGCCATCAACAATCAGGTGAAAGAGGAGGCAAAGGCCAAAACTGCGGCACAGAGAGACGTGGAGCAGCTACAGAGAGAGAGAGACAATCTCCAAACTAAAGTGTTGTCTCTCACAGCCGCCCTGGACCAAGAGAGTCATGAAAAGGAACAACTGCAGGCCAAAGTGCAGGAGAAGGAGAGGACAATAGACTCTCTCACAGCCGATGTTTCATCTTTAAGATCTGATTTGAACAAGGAGAAAGCTACATCTCGGGACCTTCGTCACCGCTTTTGTTCACACTGAATGCTCTGTCATGTCAGAATCATGTCAGGATTATTTATCGCAATCAAAGTTGAATAAAACTATAGTCTGAGTTTTTTGTTTGCTTTTTATTTGCACAATTATAGCGTTTTTAAAGTCTATTCTCTGAGCCACAGGAAGCCAGTGCAGATACCTGAGAACAGGACTAATATGGTCGTACTTCCTGGTTCTAGTCAGGACTCGAGCTGCTGCATTTTGGCGGCACGGTGGCTGAGTGGATAGCACTCTCGCCTCTCAGCAAGAAGGTCCTGGGTTTGAATCCCGGCCGGACCAGGGCCTTTCTGAGTGGAGTTTGCATGTTCTCCTCATGTCTGCGTAGGTTTCCTCCGGGTACTCCGGTTTCCCCTACCACTAAAAATATGTACAATAGGTCTGGCATGCGCCTCCTGTTCGGCGATTCCGCTCCCATCTCTGTGTGGAGTGAGAGGACAAGTGCCCAAAAAATAACAATTGTAAACCGCTTTGTGACTCTGGTCTGTGAAAGGCGGTATATAAATAAAGCTTACTTACTTACTTACTAGAATTTTTTTTAGCTTGAATTTTTCCATTGGAAATGTTTAACCCTGAAAAAGCAAGTTTGAATATTTTTATCTTTACTTTTCAGTCACTAAAAATTCAGTTTACAAATTTAAATGTGATTAAAATTTCAATATGACATATTCACCCTCAAAATATTCAATATATTTTTTTTTTCAATGTAAAAAAACAGACGGATTATTTGTTCCATCAGAAATTGAATTTTAAATGGACCTGAATTCATCTATTTGAATGTTTTTAACATCTTGAATATTTTTTTCTGTGAATTTCAGTCACTGATTATCAATTTCATAATGTTAAATTCAACAGTCAAAATTCAACGAGAAAAAATTCAATGGTGAAAAATGTACATGACACATCCGGTGTTCTGACGAGTTGTGTGCTCTGTCAGTTGGTCTGCGCATGCGTCATTTTACTGAGGTAAAGACTGGCGCTAGCTTTCAGCAGGTCTATTGGTTGATAACATGAATCTAACAGGTTGATATGGGATTTCTAATGAATGGATTGTAATGAAACCAAGGCGAATAACAAGATGATACTACATTAATTTGATGAGTTCGTCTTTTTGGGTACATGTGCTCGTTTCAAATCATTATTGCTGTATATTCCTGTTTATTTATTTAGGCTGTGTTTGTTTGTGTTCATGAAAACCATCACATTTGAACATTTATAGCAACAAAGGACAATGTTATTGTTGGTAACGTTACACAGTATTTGGGTCTAGTTTCCCGTGTAGCAGTGTCCACAGGGCTCACTCGTGTTACTTGAAAAAGAGCTCCATGTAAAGGAATTAACAAAAAACATGTATTCCACAGCTCAAACTCTTGTGCACTAAATGATATTTGCTGAGTTGTCTCTGAAATAAAGTAACAACGGTAAGAACACCGTATGGCTGCTTATTTATGGAGCTGTGAAAAGTTACGTGCTCTTTCGGCTCCACTCGCTCCGTAAACAAAGTAAAACCTCTCTCTTTCTCTCTCTTTCTTAAAGTGACGGTAACGTAAATATTCTAAGTTAACAAAATCTCCATTAGTTCTAAAGGGTCTAATGTAGATAACGAGAGATTCCAACGTCAGTGAAGAGAAAACAGAGTTCATTATGCGCTGCGCAGACCAACTGACAGACCAACTGACAGAGCACACAACTCGTCAGAACACCGGATGTGTCATGTGCATTTTTCACCATTGAATTTTTTCTCGTTGAATTTTGACTGTTGAATTTAACATTATGAAATTGATAATCAGTAACTGAAATTCACAGAAAAAAATATTCAAGATGTTAAAAACATTCAAATAGATGAATTCAGGTCCATTTAAAATTCTATTTCTGATGGAACAAATAATCCGTATTTTTTTTTTTTTTTCATTGAAAAAAATAAAATGATTATTTTGAGGGTGAATATGTCATTTTGAAATTTTAATCACATTGAAATTTGTAAACTGAATTTTTAGTGACTGAAATGTAAAGATAAAAATATTCAAACTTGCTTTTTCAGGGTTAAACATTTCAAACTGAAGAATTCAAGCTAAAAAAAATTCAAAATCTGACAACACAAAAAATCTTCCATAGTATTCTAACAATTTGAAAGTTATACCAGTTATACCCCAAGGAGGCGATTGGACAGTTCAAAGTTGTAATTTTTTAATTACCTAAGTGTGGGCATAAAGCTGTGTGTGTGTGTGTGTTTTAATAAAGCTTTCTTTACATACATATTCCTATGAACCTTCCCGGCCCCTGCGCTCCTCCGGCAGCAGACTCCTAACCATCCCCAAAGTCAGGACACACACTCACGGCGAGGCATCTTTCCAGCACTACGGCCCCCGTCTCTGGAACAGTCTGCCGGAGGAGCTCAGGGCCGCAGAGAACATTCATATTTTTAAGAGTAGGTTCAAGACGCACCTTTTTAGAGTAGCTTTTGATTAGTATTTATTATTTATTATTGCTTTTTAGTACATCTATTTATGTTTTTAGACACATTCTATTTTTATTTATTTTTATCATTTACTATTTTTAATTATTTATTGTATCTACCCATTTACTATTGTTATTATCAATATTAGGAAGCTGCCATTTTTCTTTTTATTGTCACATTTTATTGTTCTACTTTCTATTGTATTATTGTATTGTTTTAGTGTCCCCAGTGTTTCCTCTGGAGGAGCCCTCTGCACTGAGAGCTGGGGTCTGCTGTGGCTTCGGGGTTCTGGCTCTTGGATCCGGTGGGGGTCTGGGGCCTCCTCTCTCCTCTGGGTCCTATGGGGTCTGAGTCCTGGGCCTGGTGGGGTCTGGGGCCCCTCTCTCCTCTGGGTCCTGTGTCGTTCCCTGTGGCTGCAGCCGGCTCTCTGCTCCTGGTGCAGATGGCTCCTTGGATGGCGCTTCTTCAGCCGTTACATCTGCTCCCAGCCCCATTTCTTTTTATTGTTTTACCTATTTTACCTGATATGACTTTATACTTGTATGTGTGTGTCTGTGTGTGTGTGTGTGTGTGTATATGTGTGTGTGTGTGTGTGTATACGCATGGTTGTATATATAATTATAAATGTGGTTTTGGGGGGTCTGTGGGGAGGAGGGTTTAGGGCTGGGCATGTTGGATTGTTTTTAACGAAACTGTAAAGCACTTTGTGTTACACTTTTTGTATGAAAAGCGCTTTATAAATACAATTTGATTGATTGATTGATTGATCCGCCAATGCTGAATAGTGTTCTGCAGCAGCCTGGCCAGCCGCTGCATTCATATGCTAATTAGGGCCATTCGCGCTCGGCCGGCCGCAGTGTTTCGCAGTGATGGGCAAGCTACAGTACTTGATTTGTGTAGTGAGCTAAGCTACAAGCTACTCTACAATAAATTCAGCTTCACTACACAGAAGCTACCACCCATACAAATGTAGCAAGCTAAGTTACAAAATTCTGTCAAAAGTAGCTTGCTATATAGAAGCTATTTTCAATTAAACAAACTGCAGTTCATGCAATTTTATATTTTCCTGCATTAACATGTTTGCTCATTTCTTATTTTTTGCACAATTCTTGAGTGTTTTATCCATGCCAAATGTGACATGTAAATTTCTCCTGTGTGAGATTAATAAAGCTTATCTTCTTATTTGAGATAAACTGTCAGATAAAGGTTAAAATGTTGTAGATATTTATTGAACAATAGCCCAAAACACCAAAAACAACAAAGAGTAGGCATCTGAAAACATATTTCTTTTCGCTCATCTCGACTAGAGTGACGTACTTTTGGAGGTATGGCCACGGTACAACACTTTGAGAGTCCTTATCATGGTCCTCCTCCACCGCGGCGGCTCCTGGGCTCTCTGCCATGCTTTTGCTTCCCCCAGTAGAGCACGCTGTGTGTGCGTGTGTGTGTGCGCGTACGTTCGTGTGTGTGTGTGTCGTTACCAAGCCCTGCACATGCGCATCAGCATTCTGTCTTTCTGTAGAGTCCTTGTACAGTCCTGCACAGGACTGTACAAGGACTCTACATTTCTATATGTTTGTTTTATGCTGCGGGAAAATGCTGTAATATATGAACATCAGAGATGTCCGTGAGAAAATAGCTTTGGCGGACGCTACCGCGCTACTTGAGCAATAATATAGCTTAGCTACAGAAAAGTTACTAGGTTTTGTAAATAGTGACGCTACTGTCAAGCTACTGAAAAATGTAGTTAAGCTAGTAGCGACGCTACTTGTAGCGACGCTACTGCCCATCACTGGTGTTTCGCTGCATTCATATGCAAAGTAGGGACATTAGCATGGTACGGATGCGGCAGTTTGGAGGACAGGGCCTGAGATACCCGAAAAAGAGCGTGATTTCCTGCCGTTTAGGGTGACGAAAATCTAACTTTTCATGCAGTGCCTTATACTGTAGTCGCTCATACAGACTCCAAACTTTCCAGTCTTGGACGTAACAATATTTAGAAGGTTTTTTCAGAGGGATTTTTTAATAGCCTAGCCTGATTTATTCAGCTTTGAACCCATAAAAACAGGCGGAATTGGAGTTTTTACAGATTTGTTCATTATGATTGGTCAATTGAAAAACTAAACAATATATCCAAAATCCCATCTGCTAAAATCTTAGTTACTAATATGTCAATAAAATGAAACCATACATTTTAATCTGGCGCAATCTATTATTTTTATTCCGTTGCCCAAAATATAGGCAATTTTGGCCATTTTTATGAACAACATGTCTTACTTTTTATATGGAAGCATAAAATGACAGAACATTTTAAGTGTTAATTTAACACTTTCTGGTGTGGTCGCATATAAACCCCAGAAAAGGGTTAAAAGTAACACCCTGGGAGTTGATTTGCCAATATGGATTTTGCTGTGTATTGAACTAGATTGACCAGGGCTCGAGTCCACAGGAATGTCGAAAATCCAGTTTAAGCAATAAACAATAGATATATACACAACATTTTTGGGGCAATTAGACAACATAACATACATAATAAACGCGCGTGCACCCGCAAATGCGTAATTTTCGGCCACAAAGGCGATGTTTGATTACTTTGACATTTTCAGTATAGAAACTGTGCTCGGTTCAGGTGGGAGTTAAGAGGTGTTGGTGAAGCGTTTAGCATGAACCGCGCCGAAATTTGATCGAGTTGCAATTTCTTTACTATCTGTCATAAAGTGAAAGGAGCCTGTGCGTCCTTTATTTAGGACAAGACATTTTTAATAGCCTATCATTCAGGCGAGCAAAAACCGAGCACGTTTTCTCCAGTGTTAAATAAAAAATACTTAGTAATTAGTTATTAACACATTTCAAATAGTTGCTAGACTGTAGTAAACTGTTGTAAACGTCACAATCTGCACCAACCAAACTGCAGGAAAAAAATGCAACTTTATTCAGTAACGGAGTAATCTGATTCATATACGTTCACGTTCAATAACGCACTTGCTGCTGGCTATCCCATACTGTAGAAGAAGTCAGAAAGGAACTTTTGAGAAGAAGTGTTTTTATTAAAAAATAAGAAGTAAAAATAAGTAATAAAGTAAATTACAATTGTATTGTCACAGTACTTACAATACAGTGCAGTAAGTTAATACAGTGTTTTACAGAGTCAATCCTTTGACTTTAAACCGCGTTTTGTTAGGCCCGAAGTGAGCAACTTAACCTCACCGCACGTCACTGGGTGGGGGTGGGGGTTGTGGCACAGTCTTGTTTGTCAAACGGTCGCTATTGTAAAACACACAACTCACACTGAGAGAGGGATTCAGACTGCAGACATCACTTAAGTCCAAACTTTAGCAGGACTTCTCTTGTACTGCTTTTGTAATGAGCTCATACACATGAGGAAAAGGCCAACAAAAGGCGACGTAACGCCGCCCCGCGCGTGTAATGCATTGTTTACTTTTCACTCCACAAACCCAGCGTCACTCTATCTAACCATAAAACCAAACATGAGTCGGATTGTTCTCAAATAAAAAATGACTTAAAGCTAGAGATGCGCTGATTATTTACAGCTGAGCTCTGACCAAACCACAGGTCCTTTAACCTGAATAAAGAAAACATGATGTAATGGAGCACGAAAGAGAAACGATAAAAACATGAAAAAAAAGTGACCTGAAAACAATCTATAGAAAGACTCAGTTTTCAAGTTTTTAAATTGTTTCTTCAGAAAACAAACTCTGAGGTCAGTGATTTGTGTACTTAATAACAAAGTGACTTTTTGAAGAAATCAAAGGTTCATCATCGGGTTTGAGGTTTTAAATTGAGTTAAAAAGGCGACACATTTTGACATTTTCTTATTTAACATATAAACAAATTATTCTATTAGTATTCTTATCATATTCTTTTTTTAATTATTAATTTTTTTCCCCCCAAATTTTGGTCAGGTAACATAAACTTTATGTAATCCCCGTAGTATAAGTTCATCCTCTGCATTTGACCCAGCCTGATACGTCACCACAGCCTAAGTAACACACAGACTGATTCCGTTAACAGTGGTGAGGGTCCTAACCATCCCATTGCAGATTGAAAACCATTGGATCGAGTTTACCGTTGACGTTTTGAATGACCCCCGGTGAGTCGTTATAGCATTTAGCAGTTTATAGCCTATCCATTAGAGCCATCTCCTTTGGCGCTAACGGAGCCCGTGGGAGTAAGCCACAATCTTTTCCAGAGAGATTGACATTTGCTTAAACAATATACCTCCTTGCTCCGGCTTCAGTTTCTTGATAGAAACCAGACCAGATACTTATATATCGTATTCTCCGCCAAACTAACAACTGCCCCGTGCGGCACAAACTCTTGATGTCACCCACATCTAAACTACAACACCCCGCCACCCCCGTGCTCCAATCCGAGGTCCGGCTAATGATTCAGACCGATTGTAATCCACAAACACAGGGACCAGACCCATGACGTTACAGGCAGGAAATGAAAATGACCACCGAGTGTTATAGTCAGATTAAGGCCAGCTAACATTTGAACCCAGATTCTGCTAGAGGCTTACCTTCAGGAGCAGTGGTGGAGAATTTAAGAAAAATTACTAAAAAACTCAAACCCTATTTCCCCAAGAACTAGGGCTGGACTACGATTTAAAAAAGATCGAATATAATTAAAGGCTTTGTAATGAATTAATCGCAATAAATCACATATTTTTGTTCCCGTTTTGGTCCAATGTATTAATTTAGGTAAAAGTGGTCAAGTCTTGGAGCCCAGTAGCTTACAACCAGTATTTTAGGCGTCACAATTTAGAAGTGAAATTGGCCTATAAGAGCTACAATCGCTGCATGGTTTATTGGCTTCAAACAACAAAGAAATTGTTGGCAATATTTAATGGATGATGCAGGGACGCATTCTAATATTTTTTTTTAAAAAAAAAAAAAAAAAAAAAAAAAAAAATTTTTTTTTTAAAAAAAAACTTAAAGGATCCTGATACATATCAAGCAATCGGTTGTGCAAGTTTATCTTTAAAGAGCTTTGAAATATTTCCATTGGTATTGAGTCCGGATCCTGGACATTTACCACCCTTCAGGCACAACAATGGCCTTAGAATAATCACCTCTTCGTAATGCGAGTTCTAGCTACCTCTGCACTGTGTATCCCCTCAAGAGTGGAAGTTCAACAGGTCCAACAAGTGGTTCTGAAGGCACTCCCAACATAAACTTGCAGAGGTTTGGTCCGTGTTATAGTCAAAATTGCGAAAAATCTATTTGTTGTTCTATATATTCTAAGAAATCCGGATCCTTGAGCCAAAAGGTCTGAAGGCGCCATCTAGTGGTCGAGGAGGTGTAGGTTAGGCAATCTTAATAGAAAAGAGACACTGGCATGATCTGATAAAACAATACTGCTTTACCAAGAATGAGTAACATGGGGCATCAATTGTGCTGATATAAGAAAATAATCAATTCTTGAAAGAGAACTGTGGGAGCTCGAATAGCAAGAGAATGCGAGACTTAAACTTGAATTACCATGAAAAGAAGTACACGGATTAAAGGAGAATGAAACACATGACCTGGCCATCTACTCCTCACTCAAAATGAGATCCTCAGCTGTCAAATGTGATTTTCTTGGAGCAATAACAACTTTGGACTTTTTAACTTCTTATAGACACATTTAAACAAAATGACATTGGGATCCGTCCCATCTGTACAGGAGAATCTGTAATGGTCATGGATAGAGTGTAACATACAAATTTAGTACCAGGTCTGATATGTACCGGACCAAAAATTGGATCTAATTCATCATTAAACCAATAATTGGAGAAATCAGAACTAACAGCCGGTTTGAGTGGGGGGAGACATTTACCTGTACGCTTTGTGACGGTCTCATTGAAATAATCAACAGAGACAGATGAATACAGAATCTTCGGAAAATGTGTAAATGCATCGACCATTGGTAGAGGTGTGATGTGTGGGTTTGATGACGCAATAGGCATACGAGTACAAATGTAGCAATTTGAGAGATTTTGTGACTCTGCTAAGAATTTTGCATATTGATACCACAAATTAAGTGTGTATACACTGGTGTGATTTATTGACTGAGCCAAAACACGTGACCACGCAGAATCCATCTCGGCCACATCTTCCCTCTTCACACGTTTTGATGTAAATGAAGAGGTGTTAGAAGTGTAATTGACAACGACCTGTGTTTGATTGTTATTTTTATTCACAACAGTGGAAACACAATGAGGAAGGAAATGAACATGAGCACACACAAAGTCTTTCTCATCCCGCAAAGGCACTGCTGCCTGAATGGATGCCAGGGACCGTGCTCCCGGCCGTGGCGCATCATGGACTTGGATTGTCACTTGTTGATCTTCTTGTGTTACCTATCTTCTGCTCATCTATGACCTAGGAGTGTAGTTACCAGCACTTTTCTCCTGATGCAGCTAACAATGTATTTCTAACAATGTTTTACGTTGGGAGGGGGGGTAGTGTGTGTGTGAGACCCTCCTTTCGCGTTGGGAGGGGGTAAGATCCTCCTTATGCTTCCGTTGTACGCTCCGCAAGAAGAGCTGGGACTTGTTTGCAGTGCGATGCGTGGACCCAGGTCTGCCTCTCCTGGACTTTCACAGCGGTGTGGGTGACGAGGAGAACTTGGAATGGGCCAAGCCAGCGATGGTGATTCCAGCTCTTCGGCTTGAAGTTCCTTATCAGGACGAAGTCGCCAGGTTGGATGTTGTGAAGTGGATGGTCCGCCCACTGGGGAAGGGCCGATGACACCTGTCTTCTGATATCAGAAAGAGACTTTGTTAGGGTTATACAATACCTTATCATGCCATCCTCGCACAGGATGGCATCTGGTTGAGGTCCCGCAGGTCCCATTCCTACATTGGGGGGAGCTGCAAACAAAATCTCAAATGGGGACAGGTTGTTACGCGTGCGCACTCTCATTCGCATGTACATCAGGACAATTGGCAAGCATTTTGGCCAGCTAAGTTTTGTTTCCTGACAGCATTTGGCCAGTTTTGATTTTATTGTGAAATTCTCTCTCTCCACAGCTCCACCAGATTGTGGGTGATAGCTGCAGTGAGTTTTCAAATCAAATTTCAAATAATCAGACAGTTGTTTTATCACTTCATTAACAAAATGCGACCCATTATCGCTGGACAATTTCTGAGAAATTCCCCATTTTACAAGAATTTCAGTTAAGATGGCTTTTGCTACTGCAGCGGAGGACGCATGTTTTGCAGGGAAAGCTTCAACCCACTTTGAAAACATATCCACCATTACAAGACAACATTTTTTCCCTTCACTGGGTGTTAATTCAATGAAGTCCATCATGACATGTTCAAACGGTCTTGTAGGAGCTGGGTGAGCTGCTTGTGCCAGAGACCTCGGCCTACCCGGGTTATTCTGTGCACAGATCAAACAGCTTCTGCAAAACTCTGCAGCAAATGTAAAAAACCCTTTTGTAAACCAAAATTGTTGGACTGCTTGAAACATTCCCCTTTGACACATGGTCCAACCCATGTGTTAACTTAGCATAGCAATTAAATAATCTTTTGGGAAGGCATGGCTTCAAATCTGGGCCTACCCAGACGCCATTTTGGAAAACTGCACCAGACTCCGCCCACGTGCGCCGCTCTTCAGGAGAAGAGAGTGAGCAGAGGTCCTTCAGAGAGGGAGGGGAAAGAGGAGGGGTCTCTGGGGGGACAGCATGGGGCAGGGAGAAGGAAGCTGATGAGGGAAGAAGCTGTTTAGCAGCAGCTCGCGCCGCCTTGTCGGCCCGAGCGTTCCCCAATGAAACAGAGTCCGTTGCAGCTGTGTGGGCAGAACATTTACATACTGCAATCTGAGATGGGAGCAAGATAGCTTCCAACAATGCTGCAACATGTGTGTGGTGTAAAATTGGTTTTCCGTCTGATTTTAGAAAGTTTCTATGTTTCCACAGTGCACCAAAATCATGCGTCACTCCAAATGCATAGCGGGAATCAGTAAATATTGTAACAGACCGTCCCTTTGCGTATGCACACGCCTGTGTTAAAGCCACGAGCTCTGCCACTTGTGCCGAGTACATCGATGGAAGAGAGGAAGAAAGAACGACTGAGTGGTCGTCCACCACAGCGTATCCAGCATGCGACCTTCCGGTGTCCGGGTCTCGATAAGCCGATCCATCTACATAGAGAATTAAATCAGGGTTAGTCAATGGTGTATCAGAAAGATCTGGTCTTGGAGTACAGATCTGATTCAGCTCTGCCATGCACGCGTGTGGTGTGCCCTCTCCTGGGAGGGGTAACAATGTGGCAGGATTAAGTGTAGAACATTTATGGACAGTCACATGTGGCAATCCCAAGAGCGTTGTATGATATCGAAGCCACCGAGATGCAGAAAGATGTGAAGATTTCTGCTCCTGTAGTATCAAAGCAACAGAATGTGGAACAAACAAGAAAAGCTGGCAGAACCCAACAAAGTCACGTGATGCCAATACTGCTGTTTCACACGCGGCTATGGCTCTTAAACAAGCAGGGAGACCTCTCGCCACAGGATCAAGAAGTTTTGAAAAATAACCGACAGGTTTCAGTAGATCTCCATGTTTTTGCAAAAGTACTGATGTCATGCATCCACATCTCTCGTCCACAAACTGAACAAAAGGTTTATTTGGGTCTGGGATTCCCAAAGTTGGAGCCGATTGCAAAGCAATTTTCAAGTCTGTAAAGGCCTGCTCTGCCTCTGGAGTCCACACGAGGGGAGAGGACGCACACATGTTCCTCCCCACAGTCATATCACGTAAAGGCTTATCTTTCTCAGAAAAATTGGCGATAAAATGTCTGCAATATGAGCACATTCCCAAAAATGAAAGAAGTTCCTTTTTGTTTGAGGGCTTTGGAGCATCAACTATTGCCGTCACACGCTTTTGTGACAAGGTTTTTCCCTCAGGGGTTATAATGTGACCCAAAAACACAACATTTTGTTTGACAAATTGCAACTTTGAAACAGAAGCTTTGTGACCCTCATCAGCCAAATGTTGGAGAAGCCTAATTGTGTCCTTTTCACATTGTTCCTTTGTGGGGCTAGCAATCATCAAATCATCCACATAATTAATCAAAACAGTCCCGTCTGTCAACACAAGAGACGCTATACTGTGGTTTAGAGCCTCACAAAACAACGAGGGGCTTGAGTTTAGGCCCTGACAAAGTCGTGTGAAAGTGTATCTTTTCCCATTAAAACAGAAGGCAAACCAAAATTGTGAATCCCTGTCCACAGGCACAGAGAAGAAAGCATTTGATAAGTCGACCACAGAAAACCACTCTGCATCTGCCGGGATCTGACTCAAAAGAGTGTGCGGATTTGGGACATTAGGGACAGGAGAAATGATCGCAGCGTTCACTGCCTTCACGTCTTGTACAAAGCGCCACTCTGTGGGTTTATCTGCTGGTCTAATTTTCTTTACTGGAAAGATAGGAGTTTGCACTGGTGAATCCTCACATGGGACAATTATGCCAGCCTCAAGAAATGATTCAAAAACTGGTGTAATTCCCTCTATGGCCTCCTGTCTCAAAGGATACTGACGCTGTCTTGGTCTGTAATCAGATTTAGCTTCAATACGAACAGGTGGACAGTTTTTGATCAAACCAACATCATGTTTACTTTTTGCCCACAGACTGTCCGGTACTTGTGATAACAAAGGTGAAATCTCAAGCGGAGAAGTCAAAGAAGTCAGAGTCAAATTTGGTCCGTCATTGTTATCATATGAAGACGTCAAAAGCACTGAATTTAGCACATCAACTGTCTTCGTATGAGACATTTTATACGCGCAAACGGATTGTGAATAAAACACATTTTCTCCACGGTCACACGCCTGCCAATCCTTTGCCAAAGTACATCTGCGTACAAAAAACCCTAAGGTTTGCCATGCGTCAGCTTTTGCTTTTGCAATTGAAATATGAGGACTTGAATTTTCAAGACGATAGCATTGTTTTTGTGACTGGCTTAACTCTACTGAAACAGCACACTTGAAATCATCAAAGTACACGTCAGCAATAATTAAGCAGTCATTTGAGCCCAGTTTAAACGTTTCTTCAAATTCACAATCAGGGCTATGGTGTGAATGACACACACAATGCAGGTCCTCAGCTTTCAATATATCAGATTTTGGATTAAGAAATGGAGAAACAGCCTCCATCAAATGACTGGCGCTGGCGGTATGAAACCACCACTGATATACAGACATAGGACAGTTTGTGTTTACTTTGACAAAATTAGTTGCGCACGCACCTCTGTCTATTTTAAGGCCTTCTGCTGTCGATATGATCACAACTTCCCATTTTATCATGAGATCACGCCCTAACAAGTTTACAGGACAAAGGTCAGACATCAAAAATGAATGTTTTGCTGTTGCTGGGTTACGCTCGTTTGCCCAAGTGCATTTGATCGGAACAGAAAAAGATTCCGGTACCGTTTGTCCACTGGCACTCGTGGAAAAGACACTTCTACCACTTAATTTGATTGAGAGCTCCTTTGTCTGAATCACACTGTGGGTTGCACCAGAGTCTACTAAAAAAGTGATCGGTTTACCCTCAATTTCACAAACAATAGTTGGCATTTTCCTGTAAGCTTCATTTTCATAAGCCAAGTAGGTCCCTGTGTTGGGCCTGCCACCGTCCTCTAACTCCCTAATTCTATCCTCAATTAAGCCAAGCAGTGAATCAGTGGCAAGCGCGTCTTCATTGCAGTTAGCAGTTAGTGTGTTGTGTGTAAGAGTGTGTGCATTACTCATCTGTACAGGTGCTGTGTCAGATCCCACGTCAATATATCAATCTGAAGAAAATCTCTGCTGGTCCTCCGGTCTCGCACCCCGTCCACGTCCACTCCAGCGTCCCGCATCTCGGCGTGGCTGGGGACAGTCACGATTCCAATGTCCAATTTCACCACAGTTGAAACATTTGTCCTGGTCGTCATGGTCACGATCGTTCTCGAAATGTCCGTTGCCACCTCTTCTCCGTCCTCTACCTCCACGACGGAACTGTCTGCCTGTCATTTTGATCAACGTGAGAGTGGCCTGATGTTGGGCCGTCTCTTGCGCGCCAGCTTTCACAGCGTTCTCCTCAGTGTTCTTTATTTCAGCATGCTTTGCGTGTCTGAGGATTTCTGGGATGCGATTGTCCTGCCAACCTCCCACCAAAGTCTGTTTCAGTGCGGCTTGGATCGGTTGGGGAAGGCCCTCGCAGAACGCCATCTTAAAGATCACCTCGAATGTGGTCTCGGCTGCGGCAGTGTAATTCTCTGGCTTTTGACTAGCAGAGTGGGCAACGCACACATCCTCAAGACGATGATAAAAGTCCACAACTGACTCACTTGTCTTTTGAGAGCAGTCTTTAATCTTTCCCATATCAAATTTCACTGGGAACGCACGCTTGAGAGCTGTCACTATGTTGGCAATATATGTCTCCCATGCATTCGCGTCTGTCCATTCCGCCTGCAGGGCTCGCAAAGTCTCATAATTCTGTCGATGGACCGCCGGCTCTATCTTGGCGAAGCCCTCCGGTTTTAAATACAGGAGGAGAAGCTTTTTAACTTCAGCGCCCGTAGGACGCCATGCTTTGCAGAAGGCCAGAAATGCGTCTGCCATTGAATCACCTCCGCGGTGAGGAGAAGGCCAGTCTTTGACAGATTCTTTCATCTCCTGATCCATTTGACGCAGAACCAGAACGGGGGTTCCCTCTGGGCCGGGATATTCGATCATAGGTGCTTGTAAAGTCTTTCCATCTCTCAGTGTCATGCCATTGTCATTTAGAGTGATTTTGCCCATACCGTGAGTCACATTTTGGATTGCAGCAGGAGCAGTGTTTCTGTGTGTTGCTTCAGACAGGAGGGGAGGGGCTGACGCAGAAGCCTCCGGAGCGGGTGAAAGGAGCAGCGGTGGGAGGGCTGCTGCCGCTGCTGCTGCTGGTGCCGCTGCTGGTGCCGCTGGTCCGGCTTCTGGTTGGTACCGGGGCGGGGGGGGGTGAGAGAGCGGGGTACAGCGGGTTCCAATCATCTCTGGAGTTCCTACGGTCGTATTGACGTGGGATCGGTGGTATGCTCGAAAAAAAAGCAGATGGAGAAGAGTCAGTTGCAGATACATGTTCTATAGAGTCAGACTTTTTCTGTCTGCTGTCCCTAACCTTTGCCTCTGCCAACCACACATTCAACCACCGTTTGTTCTCATCCAGACAGTTCAGGTCTTTCACACGCACAGTCTTCCCTTTCCTCAATAGAGCCTCTCTTTCATACAATTGTGATTTGATTTTGTTCAACTGGTTTAGGCTGAAAGACCCATTTTTGGGAAAACCTAATTCAGCCACCCACATTTCAACGCATGTCCTAAATTCATCACCATGTTTCTTACTCATAAAAGTCATGCATGGTGAGTCCCAGACTGGTGACTCTGAGCTTTTTCTTCTAAGCCACATGGCTGGATACAAACAGAGACTCGAACTCTGCCCTTATCAGCAATCAGGACTTGAACCTTTTGCCCAAAACAGGACTCTAACCTGTTCTTACAACGAAGGGACTTGAACCCCCGACTAAGACTTGAACTTAGATTTTAGACAGGACTCTAACCGTGTCACAACAAGGGACTTGAACCCCCGACTAAGACTTGAACTTAGATTTTAGATAGGACTCTTAACCGTGTCACAACTGAAGACTCGAACTTCAGCCTAAGACTCTAACTTAGGATTTATTTCCAACAGCCTGGATTAGAATGATCAGCTCCGTCACCAGCTGGCGCACCCGCAAGTGCCTCTCGGATTCACCACTGAAGCATAGAAAGTCAAATATTAAACAAGTTACCGTTTGTTTCGCGTGAAAATCCCGAGAGGCGACGGTTGAAACTCAGCACGTCCGGTCAGTCCGCCCGTCCAGAGATATGGGAAAGCGACGAGATTGGTTTTGAATCCCGGGTGATCAGTCCCCGAGCCGGACCCGTGTGTTCCAACGGTCAGCCTTCGAGACCACTTCTGACACCAAATTGTTATGGAAATTCTAATGCTTCAAATGAATAAATCCGAGAGGAAACAAACTTGTCCTTTTGTGCAGTTTATTTACAGAAGTGATGAGTACAAAATGACATTTCTGCGCAGAAAGGAGCCAGACAGAAACGGGACCTGGACCGATGCCGTGTCTGTCCGTCCCCCTCAACCAGCGTGTTGATAATCTTATACTGGAGGTGTGTCAGACAGAACAATGAACATTCGTCACAAGAGAGATGAGTCATACGCAGCTGCAGACGGGAAAGTTTGGGAGAGATACATTAAGCGCACCAAAAGACCTTCGAGATGATAAGAAAGCACACTCCGTGAGTACTTTTGAGATAACGCACCTGCAGATGGTGGCCAAGGCTATGAGAAAGAGAACCGCAGACAAGCAGTCTTTGTGTAATACATCTCTAAATGCTGGGAAACAAGGCACATGTATCGACCAAATGATTAGAATTGTCCGGTGCCGGGACCTGACCATAACACCCCCCCCCCCCCACACCTACACACCTGGGTGCAATTAGGCAGCCATTTTAAGTCCTGGAAGCCCATTGTTTCCCCTTTCTTTTCAATCCAGGCTATGGATCAGCATGCGTCATGTGAGTTTCAGTTGATTCCCATTTTAGTTTCATTGTTGTTTTGTTAATATGCATTTTGTTTCTGCTTTGTTGCAGTGTATAAAACCCATGTCTGATGCCATATTAAATCCTTAAACTGATCCTGTCTTGAGACCTTTTATTCACTTGGGCTTTTTTCACCGGCTATTTATTCAATTACAATTTTACACTAATAATTGTAACCAAAAGTGTACGTACACCGCTAGGGGTTTAATCCACCTTTGACGAGTTGTGGGCAAGGAAAAGTAACATATCCACATTGTTGGGAAGCAGACAGCTCCTGGTTTTATTTACAATAAATCCCGCTTTGGAAAATATGCGTTCCGCGGGCGTGGAGGTGGCAGGTATGCAGAGGAGTCGCTTCGCAGCCAGAGCGAGCATGCGGTATCTGTCCTGGTTTTCTTTCCACCACACCAGTGGCCCTGCAGAGTCACATTTGCTTCGGTCTTGAAGGTAATCCTTCATTTCGTCGGAACTGGATCCTCTTTGTACAGCAGGATCATCATCTTCTGGAACTTGTCCACACAGTAACATCGCAGTGTTCTTCTCTTTGTCTGTTCTCTGTCTTTTGGACACGGGCGCATCATCACCGTCGATCTCTTGTGGCTCACCTGCACAGTGCGCGTGTTCCCTCGCGCACTGGGATTGTGAACCTTGGCTCCAGTGTTTTAATCATTTCTCTAAAGCCATCTCCTTCCACGATATTCAATGGCCTCATATCTTTGGCAATGAAATTTACAATGGATTTGGTTATTTCGCCTTTCTTCTTTGCAGACAGAGGATAGGCCATGTCGAGCTTAGTTTGCGTGCCTGTTGCAGCATCTTGTGGTTGTATGACTTGGGGATGTGCCTATAAAGTTTACATAATTCACATTAAACGCAAGTGTCCACAGATGCCTTTAACAAGCTTTAATAAATCTAGCATACTGTACCTGTGGTACAGTATGCTAGACATGGCCTACCATTTGACCTGTGGTCAAATGGTAGGCCATGTTTGTCGTCGAGCTGTGGTAAGTGAACTTTTGCTTACATAAATTACATTCGACAGTTTTGTCGTCTGTTTTAACATAATGTTGCCAAACGAAAGACTTGGACTTTCTAGACATTTTTAAACAAAATAACTTGCGCCAATAGCCTACTGATGCGGATGAGATTCAGATTGATGCTGCGGTGCCGTGCTGTCTGCCAAGCACGTGTACTGAGCACATGCGGCGTTGCGTAATACACTTAATTGACAGCAGCGAAACTTAAATAGGAAGAAAAGTCTGTCTACTTACTTACTTACTAAATAAGTAGGCTACGATATTAAAATCGCACAAATGTCACTCATTGTAATTTTACTGTTTTGCAATTAATTAACTTTTAATGCTGAAATTGAAAGCCCCTGCATAGTAAAGTCTAGTCGACCAATGAAAATCTTGGTCGACCTCGACGGCATCGACCAATTAGTCGACTAAACGACCAAAGTTCCCAGCCCTACTCTACACATCCTTTTGTCTCTCTCTGCTGTTCACATAAACACCACAAAGCAGGAATGTGTGCCAATCAACATCTATGTCCAGATCTCTTCCTTCACCCCACGGGAAGCTCTTACAAAATGAAAATAAATTGGCCATAGGGTTCAAAGCAATGTTCTTATTGGAAAGTAAGACAACTGCACAGCCTTAAAGAGCGACTAAACACCTGTGCCCAGCCTTACTCCGCCCACATGAAGATTTGAAAATGTTCTCTAAAAAGGGCGTTGCCTGGAGGACCAAGGGACAAGGGGGGCTTAGAGTTGGGCGTGGTCTGGGCTGTGATTGACAGCTCACTTGTCACACAAAAAAAAAACAGACAGTTGTCATTGCTGCTTAAAGCAAATAGTTTACAGACCAGAAAGTCTCATTCCACCCTTGTTTACACACTAAGATAATTGTAAAGCTACACACCTGAACCTAATCACACTCAATAATCTCAGAATGACTCATGTAATTTAATTTTAATCCACTAGATGGCGCCAGAATACTCCAAACTGCAGCTGGGGCGTGTGTGAGAGTTGAATGGGTTCATATCACTGGCTCTGACAGACTGACGTCACACAAAACAACTGATGTCATAGAGAACTTCAGAGTCAATGGAGAGGCCAGGACCAAATTCAAATGTAGTACCACCAAAAAGGTTGAGAGGGCACCACACAGCGTTTTTTGGCTCAAAAGTGATATTTTATCTAATTTGAACTAAAATGTCAAAAGAATGACCAGGATATGTAGACAGCACTACAATAAACATACTTATGCAGTGTATGAGTTAAAAAAAGTTGATTTGGTGTTTAGTTGCTCTTTAAAGAATCATACCTCTCTCTCTCTGATTGCTCTCCTTGTATTTGGCACGCATGTCTTCTGGTCGTGGGTACATGCTTGACCCGTGCTCGTCTCCTATTGCACAGCTCCACATCACTGATAATTATAGCCCCAACGCAGCGTCACGCTTCACATCACCGAGCCCTGGCCCTTTAAGATGCCCCCCCACTGCATGAGTTGGGGCAAGGGCGGCACACGTCTAGACTCTGGACTGACGTCACCCATGGCCTTGTTTGTCAGAGCGTGCTCTAATTTGTACATGATCATAACGCAATTGAGGATCTGTTCTTTTAATGGATAAGAGATAAGATGTTGATACAGTCTTGGGAATTGGCACACTGAAGTAGCAATACTTTAATTCTCTTTGGACCTGATTCTGTCCTCTAAATATAATATTCTATGACATCTGTGGCTCATTATTCAATATATGCTTCAATGAAATCTCGATATTGAGTTTAAACAATGTGTTGTACAACTGTCACTGCCAACATTTACAATACAATTTATTCTTGTACAGTTGTATCATGCTGCACATTTCACGGTTTCCGAAAAAGTGAGTCAAAACTTTGTAAATCCATTTCTGGGACAGATGGGTGGCAATAAGAGCTGTCATCCAATGCTCATTGCACCAGTCCTTCGTCCGATGAGTTAGGTAACTTTGTCAGGAAATTCCGATGTCTTGCAAAAATGTTGTACCTCATTTTGCGCTGCTTTCTGTAGATTTCATTCTTTTATCCTTTCAATTTGCCACTAGACTGTTAAACAATGATACAATCAATCTTCAGCTTTATACCACGCCGTGTAACAAACTTAGCTCATCTTTATACCCATACTTGTCATATGTGCCTTCGCTTACAAGGTCCAAGCCGTCATAAATAGAACAACTTCCAAACACTTGTCTTAATGTATACCCTTGTACTTAGCCGTGGATGCTGCAACGTCTCCCACCACTCGCCTGCTTAGGTTTCACAACTGTCTCTCGTCCAAGTGGTACAGAGGACACACTGAGGTCGTCCCTTAATCCCCTGGCTTTGGATTCTGGGGCGGGGGCTTTCTCAACTGTTAGGACCAAGCAAAATGTGTATTAGTTTGAGAGACATGGGGTGAGGAAACAACCCTCTGCTGTGGAAATGCAGTTATCGTCGCCTAAAGAGGTCTGCTAGAAAAGTTACAGATGTATCGGAGAGAGCTTTTGGACGCCAGGAGGGCTTTGAGGAGCACTGGGGAAAGTGGAAGTCGGCCCCGGAGCAAGACACGGCGACGTGAGTGTGGGAGAGGTTGCACACGCATGCTGTAAATGCAGCGTGGGTTGAGTTTATCGTTTAATTTGTACGGGCTGTTAGCTAGGAGAGCAGACTGTGTATTCGGGCAAAGACGTTTTCTGCCTAATTGGATTAATGTGTCTCATGTAATGTGTTTTCAATCTGAAGTTGCATCATTGTGTTAGAGTAGTCCTAATGGAATTTCTCAAAGCAGACACTGTTTGTGAAGTTAATCCTTCAGTATGGTTGCTAGAATGGTGTTGATTTTTCTTCAAAATAAAATGCAAAGTGGCATTTTTGTTTGATAGCTGTGGTAATTTGCGTGAGATATAGATATGAGATTGTGATTTACAACTTCTGGAATTATTTGTTTGCCACATATTAGCCCACATAGATGAAAAAATGTTCAATTGATGACGATGTCTAATCTTTAAGATCTTTTCAAATTACTCAGAAATAACTTACCAACTATTTTTTTTGTTGATTTCTTGGTCTATGGTCAATGCAAACAAACAAAAAATGGATTTTCATTCAGTATACAGTGTTGATAAAGAGTGTGATTTTGTCCTTGCCTCTATTTTGGTATTTTGATCATCCTGATGGCAGAAGTTTAAAGGAACTATAGATGACATTCACACATGACATTCCTGTATCACAACAATAGCTGGCCTCCTAATGATTTCACATTCTCTAAATGCTCCCTCGCTCTGGATTAAGCCTCACTTCACTTCATTAGACTGTATTAACATGGTCTCTCCCTCCCACTCCTGGCACTGGACCTGTTTATGTCCCCGGCAGATCTCACATGGACGGGACCCTGGGACTGGCTCTGGATTAGGTGCTAGGATCAGATTGCTGTCTCTCTCTAGTCTCCTCACACAGAGTCTGAAGTTGGTTTAGTTGAGTTTACATTGATGTTGGCACTAATTCAAAATGCAGTGTTTTTATGTCTGTTTCTCAAAAATGCATTCCAAGTAGTAGTAACTTGATTTACATCCTGGTGTGACAGCAGCTCAGTTGGTAGAGCATTGGCCTTTGAGCCTGAAGGTTGTGGGTTCGAGCGCACCTCAAGACTTTCACCATCGACTCCCACTGTCTGCTGTTGTTGTGTCCTTGGCAAGATACTTAACCTCTGGGAACACCAGGTGCCACAGTGGGGCGGCTGCGGCTGTAAAGTGCCAAACTGCTTTTGTGTCCTTAGGCAAGCCCCCATTGCCTAGAATGAGTCTGGTGTGTGTGTGAATGGTTGGTGGTGGTCGGAGGGGCCGATGGCACATACTGGTTGCTTCGCTTCTGTCAGTGTGCCCCAGGGCAGCTGTGGCTACAGTAGTAGTTTATCAACACCGTGTATGGAGTGAATGAATAATAACATGTGAAGTGTCTTTGAGTGTCCAAAAAGTGCTATATAAAACTGATGCATTATTATATAATTCTTGGTTATACCAGGGCAGCAGCTTCACTGCAAGAAGGTTCTCAGTTTAGAGGTTTAGACATGGCCTTTCTGAGTTTGCTCATTTTTGAATGTTATTTCAATCTAGAAAGACTCAAGAAGACTGCATGTGAGTGATATTTAATTTCACAATTGCACAAATGAACAAATAAACCCATAAGACGCATGTTTTTTGTACTAATAGATTTTTTGCATTTAGACATGAACTGGCAGGATTACTGTAAAACATATGCAAGAGGAAGTGTAATAGAAATTACAAGCTCGCAAATCCCTCAGGGCCTAGACCTGGTGACAAAAGAAGCTGAGCTGAAAACATGACATTGGTCACAATCTGGTCCCGAAACACATTCTCTTCCTTGGTTCATGAAGACTCGATCTAAAATATAATGTCACGCCAGCACAAACCTGTGCTACTTATTCTTCAAAAGGACGTATAGCCCAATGCACTGCATGGACATGGATTTCATTTTTGTGATGAATACGAAAATAAAGTCAGTTGATGCAGCTTTAAGCTGCAGAGAACTGCGAGGCTCTTTGAATGAGGTCGTGAAGTGATGATGAGCACAGGTGTGTGACTGTGCAGCTGAGAGAAGGAGGAATCAGATTGGCATGATGTTTATTTTGATGTTCCAGTCTGAATGAAAGCGCTTTGGGTGACTTTTGTCTGTGAAATGTGCTATACTTTCTCACTGGATTAACTCATTCCTTGCCAAAACTGACAGTATGCAAAAGGGTAACATTCCTGTTTTTAAACAAAAAGTTGTGATCAATGCACTTTTGTGACAATGGACTACAGTAGATGTGGATTAGAAATTGAGTTTGCATAAGCGACAATATGTTGTAAAAGCAGCTTTTTGTTGTAATGAGATAACAGCAAGTGTGTTACTAATGTAACTCTTAAAGATTACCTCAAATGTAATGTAATCAGGTTGTAAAAGGTGCTTATTAACTCATTTGTTTTAATAAGAATAGGAAGAAAGTGACGAATAGAGCTTGGAAGTTGGCGGAGCATCGGGATCCGGAAGAAACTATTCTTATGGCGAAAAGTTCTGTTCCGGACTGCCCGTAGCCTAGCCTGGTCGTACCACACCATAGTACAAATTACATTTCGTACTAAGGTCTGGAGGTGCTCCATTGAGCTCCGTGAACAGGTGGGAGGGGTTAACTCCTTTTACAGATTGAAACAATTGGATCTGAGTTTATTGTGACGTATGTAATGCGCCCGAGAGAGTTGTTAGCATTTAGCCTAGCCATCTCCTTTGCCGCTAACGGAGCCCGTGGGGAGTAGCACAATTTTTCTAGCAATCACATTTGCTAAACATTCCTTTTGCTCCGGCTTCAATTCCTTGATAGAACCAGACCGGATTACTTAACTATCGCATTTTTCGCCATTGCCAAACTACAACACCCACCTCCCACGCTCGCTGGTTGGTCGGTTGAAATTCAACCGATTGTATTCACTAACCCAGGGACCAGACCCAGACGTTACATGCAGTATGATGCAAAGGATGATTGAGCGGAGTGTACGGATGGCAAAGGCCAGGCTAGCCGTAGCCTAATGCCTGAGGGGAGTGGTTGAAGTAGTTCACATGCGGGGGGAGAGACAGTTTTCAGACCACCCCACCCTCGAGCACGACATGTGTTTCTTCATAATCAACAAGTGATATGAAGACTATTATACTTTAGCCTTTTCTTCAAAATGTCATGTTCACAAATGACTGGCAAGCTGATTCAAGATTAATTAAAGACTAAAAGTTTATGGAAAGCTCATAGAAACGGAACCTGCTGGTAACAGGACCCAAAGACACTATGGAGCTCTATAGGTTTAGATCATGTTTTAGACCAGGGGTCTCCAACCTTCTTCAATCGAAGAGCTACTTTTATACAACAGAAGACGAGAAGAGGCAGAGAGGCCACTCCTCAATCAATTAATCAATTTAATTTTCTCAAACCTGCACATAACATTTTGTTATGTGCCCCCATTGTACCCCCATTGACTATGTTATTTACATAACATAGGCAATGGGGGTAGGTACAATTATTTATATCCAACCCCTTCTCACACAATCTCCACAACACAACCACAATGCCAAAAAATCATACATATCCCCTTTAAAGTGGACATATCGTGTTTTCAAATAATTGATTTTTACATCTAAATCATTAATTTGTGGCCTATATAAAGCGTAACTGCAATGCCTGGGTCTGAGTCTCATTATTTGTAGCTCCACGGGCCTTTCTTCTACACCTGTTCTGAGGTGCGTCTGAGAGCAACCTGTTTTGGTGCTGTCTCTTTAAATGCAAATGAGGCGCTTTTGACCACCCCCGCCATCCAGGTGACACAGGTTCAACTCCACCCCGAGCGGCCATTTTTGTAGTTTCTAAGCACAGATACAATTATCTAATAGAAACTTCTCATTACATCGCAAACATGAAGCAGGCCTTCCTCATTGACTGAAAGCAAATGTTAAGTTTCATTCTTAGTCCAGTCTTATTATTGACTCTTCTCATTTTAGCTTTGGGATCCATGCGCACAGTCTATGATGCTCACACGCCGGTTTGTTTACAACAGCGGCCGCCTGGCGCGGGCCTACGTCGCAGGATATGACACACTACGTTGACAGAAATGTTAACATTGAATATTACTTATGCACAATTTTACAGCATTTAAAAACGTTAAGAACGTTTTTCCTTCTACAGAAGGAAAGAGACGCATGCGCCTCCGGAGCCGCAGGTTGCCGACTCCTGGTTTATACAGTGCCTTGCGAAAGTATTCGGCCCCCTTGAACCTTTCAACATTTCGCCACATTTCAGGCTTCAAACATAAAGATATAAAATTTTAATGTTTTGTCTTGAATCAACAAGTGGGACACAATCGTGAAGTGGAACAAAATTTATTGGATAATTTAAACTTTTTTAACAAATAAAAAACTGAAAAGTGGGGCGTGCAATATTATTCGGCCCCTTTACTTTCAGTGCTGCAAACTCACTCCAGAAGTTCAGTGAGGATCTTTGAATGATCCAATGTTGTCCTAAATGACTGATGATTATAAATAGAATGTACCTGTGTGGAATCAAGTCTCCGTATAAATGCACCTGCTCTTTGATAATCTCAGGGTTCTGTTTAAAGCGCAGAGAGAACCATGAAGACAAAGGAACACACCAGACTGGTCCGAGATACTGTTGTGGAGAAGTTTAAAGCCGGATTTGGATACAAAAAGATTTCCCAAGCTTTAAACATCTCAAGGAGCACTGTGCAAGCAATTATATTGAAATGGAAGGAGTATCAGACCACTGCAAATCTACCAAGACCTGGCCGTCCCTCCAAACTTCCATCTCAAACAAGGAGAAGACTGATCAGAGATGCAGCCAAGAGGCCCATGATCACTCTGGATGAACTGCAGATAACTACAGCTGAGGTGGGGATGGTGTGTTCAGGGTGATGAGTTGTGTTGCTTTTACGCCAAACACATCGTTTTGCATTGTGGCCAAAAAGTTCGATTTTGGTTTCATCTGACCAGAGCACCTTCTTCCACATGTTTGGTGTGTCTCCCAGGTGGCTTGTGGCAAACTTTAAAAGAGACTTTTTATGGATATCTTTGAGAAATGGCTTTCTTCTTGCCACTCTTCCATAAAGGCCAGATTTGTGCAGTGCACGACTGATTGTTGTCCTATGGACAGACTCTCCCACCTCAGCTGTAGTTATCTGCAGTTCATCCAGAGTGATCATGGGCCTCTTGACTGCATCTCTGATCAGTCTTCTCCTTGTTTGAGATGAAAGTTTGGAGGGACGGCCGGGTCTTGGTAGATTTGCAGTGGTCTGATACTCCTTCCATTTCAATATAATTGCTTGCACAGTGCTCCTTGAGATGTTTAAAGCTTGGGAAATCTTTTTGTATCCAAATCCGGCTTTAAACTTCTCCAGAACAGTATCTCGGACCTGCCTGGTGTGTTCCTTTGTCTTCATGGTTCTCTCTGCGCTTTAAACAGAACCCTGAGACTATCAAAGAGTAGGTGCATTTATACGGAGACTTGATTACACACAGATGCATTCTATTTATCATCATCAGTCATTTAGGACAACACTGGATCATTCAAAGATCCTCACTGAACTTCTGGAGTGAGTTTGCTGCACTGAAAGTAAAGGGGCCGAATAATATTGCACGCCCCACTTTTCAGTTTTTTTATTTGTTAAAAAAGTTTAAATTATCCAATAAATTTTGTTCCACTTCACGATTGTGTCCCACTTGTTGTTGATTCATGACAAAAAATTCAAATCTTATATCTTTATGTTTGAAGCCTGAAATGTGGCGAAATGTTGAAAGGTTGAAGGGGGCCGAATACTTTCGCAAGGCACTGTACAGTATGTGGAAGGAAAAACTGTAGAGGATCAGGATATGTGCAGTTTCAACAATAAAATAAAATGCAATAGTCTACATTACAAGAGAGTAATAAACATGTCTCAGAGTGAGGGAGGTGGACACAGACAACACTATTGTTTGTTACAGGGATGAGAATTGGTCAAAAAAGACTGAAATGCATATTGTCAGCCATTTGCTGGCTCTAAATCTGTTTAATTTGTTCACAACATTTTACTTTTGGGCTCAAACATGAACTTTTAATGCAATGGAAAATGTAGGTATCAGAGCTTTATTTAGGGCGTTTAATCGCGCTTCGAGAGGAGAGGGGAGACGCAGACTGTTTCCTGCAGCAGTGTATTTATTGGGTGCTCAGATTACACAAAGACACGCATGGTCCTGTGCGCGTTTATGGGGTTGGGTACATGGCCACGTTGAGGCTGTGCGCTCAGCCACAACACGGTGGAGCGGCTGCGAGCGGCTGGACGCTCACAGCCTCTCGCAGCCGCTGGACGCGGAAGCTGCTCATTACAAAGCGGCCGCAGATGCCCCGGAACACTGCGGCCGCTGAGGTGGCAGAATCCCGTTCGAGTACATACAGCAGGTGCCCCGCGGATACGCGCGCCCCGCTTGAACAATTCTCAACGGATTTACACTTCTCATAAACATGTGTTTTGTATGAGGAGACAGACCGGCCCAAATATGGGCATCGGCCCTTTGGGCATTGCCCGGTACGGCCGATGGCCAGTCCAGCCCTGTGCGCTGGCATCCTTGAGCTTGGACTACAAATTCGAAGTAATGCACAGTAGAGGAGGGCTGGGCCGAAGGGTTTTGTTAGACGCCCATGCCCTTATATAGCAGTCCCGCTGCAAATACTGTGACGTAATCATTCTAAACACGTAATAGAGAATGGCAAAATCAGAACGGGTTGAAATATCTTACCTAAACAGAATATGAAGTGTTCTCTGTAACCCATGAAGAGACTGATTTCAACTTTTTTGCACTTCTAGAGGCTCCAACTACACAACATAAGGCACTTAAGGCACAAAAAGTGGATTTTTCATGATATGTCCCCTTTAACTACCCCCACCAGTAACGTAAAGTAAAGCTCATAGCAATACAACACTGGGACAACACACAACAAGATAAGACAGGACCAGATTCAGTCACTCACTCAGACATTGGCCCCAAACGTTCTCTAAATACATGGAAAACAGATGTAAAAATACCATAATACTGTATAACTTCATAATCACACTTATAATAGATATGTAATGACTCAAAATGTATTCATTCTAAATCATTTGTTAAATTCTAAATCCTGGCGAGCTACCTGAAAAAGGGCTGGCGAGCTACTGGTAGCTCTTGATCCACAGGTTGAAGACCCCTGGTTTAGACAGATAATACCTAGGCTTATTTCTTAGTTTTTGATAATGAACTCATCTTACAGTAGCTATCGACCTGGATTTATGTTAGATGAGCCACAAATACTAGATGTATTGAGTGAACTATTTTCTCAGCCTGTACTACTTGCTTAATAGAAGAATCTCAGATGGATCATTACACAGGCTTTCTGCAGTTTGTTTAGTGTGAGCTTTGGTTAGCTCATGTCTGACCATACCCTGGAGTCCATCCATCAAAACTCTGCAAGTCACACAATCAATACATTTCATTCTGTTTCAAACCCCTTTGATCTGCTTTTTTTTTTTACTTTCAAGGCAAGGGTTGCTAATTAGTGTGTATGTGTTTGCACTGCATACAAAGGCTTTATCTAAATGGTGTTTAAACAAACAATAAATACTAATCTTTGTAAAAAATCTATATTTTCTTCCAAGCTATCAAACAAGCTGGAGGACATGTGAATCCATGGTAACGCTTGAAAGCTAAATAGATGTATGACAATAATTTGCGGGTCATTAGATGGGATTGGATCCCACATGGTGAGGCTTAATGCAAGATGCTAATGCTATAAATGTGCCATTAGCGTAGCATTAATTTCCCCCACAGAGGGTGCATTAGTGAGATGGCTATTGTCATACAATGTGCTTTCAGTTCTGTCCATGCCGACGTCAATGAATCATCATCAATGAGTTGACAATGTTTAATGTGTCTTAATATGTAAAAAAAAAAAACACAACAAAAATATATAATCCCAGATGAGTGGGTTGAGCTAAAACAAACTTTCCACTAAAATGATTGATACCTATAACAAAATTTATTTTATTATAATATATATTAAGTATATTAGATCTAACTAAAATTGCTTGAACTTCTGTATATAGATGCTGGAATATAAGATCATGTGATGTGATTGAAATGCCTCCCTCTCTACATACATCACACACGCACACACTGCCACGTGCTACAGTCCCTTCAACCAGATTACATCCAGTCTATGATTGATGACACACCCACAGTAATGAAATTAGCCTATAGCCTCAGCCCGAGTAGCATTTCACAGATTGGCAAAAGCGCCATTGCTGCGACTGAGCTATGATGCTCTTTTTCAAAGTAGTTGTGGTCACGCGATGGCTTTGCTTCATTTGATGTTGTGGTTATAGATCTGAGGAGGCCTAATGATGTATCCTGTTACATAAAGATATTGACCAGTCTCAGAATACATGATATTTTATCAAATGAATTGTCAAATGTGTGTTTTTGTATTTGTATTTGAGATAACAGCAAGTGTGTTTCTAATGTAACTCTTAAAGATTACCTCAAATGTAATGTAATCAGGTTGTAAAAGGTGCTTATTAACTCATTTGTTTTAATAAGAATAGGAAGAAAGTGACGAATAGAGCTTGGAAGTTGGCGGAGCATCGGGATCCGGAAGAAACTATTCTTATGGCAAAAAGTTCTGTTCCGGACTGCCCGTAGCCTAGCCTGGTCGTACCACACCATAGTACAAATTACATTTCGTACTAAGGTCTGGAGGTGCTCCATTGAGCTCCGTGAACAGGTGGGAGGGGTTAACTCCTTTTACAGATTGAAACAATTGGATTTGAGTTTATCGTGACGTATGTAATGTTACATAAAGATATTGACCAGTCTCAGAATACATGATATTTTATCAAATGAATTGTCAAATGTGTGTTTTTGTATTTGTAATTGTGAAGGCCTTTTCCTAACCAGAAAGAGGTTCTGACGTCACAGTAAAGCAACTACAAAAAGTGGGTCCCTTTTTGTATCATAAAGGTTCCATAGATAGTTTCCAATTTCCTGCAAGATATTGTTTATGTCTATTCTTCGTCCATACAACACACATAATGGTTTTACATACATCTTGGGGATATTACATTAGCTTCCTTTAACCTACACTTTTCATCTGAATAATATTGGATTTAAGTCATCATCAAAAGTGACAATTAGGGGAATTAAATTCATAAAATACCTTTACATAAATATTACTTCTTAGCCTATTTCATTAATACATGAGTTTAAAGTAGGCCAATTACAATTCAGAAAAGTCACTGATTGGCAGAATATTAATTCAGTGCCCTGTGCCGAGCTCAGTAAATATCTGTGCGTTTTTCTGCCACATCTCTCTGCGCCTGAGCTTGACTATTTATTTTACAGTCAGAATCTTGGACAATACCCCCAGTATCAGACCTGCATACTTTAAATAATGAATCATTCGTGCTGCCCGCTCAAGGCTGCTACCTGAAGTGTAATGGAAAAACACAGCATTATATCACACAGCGCATCACAACTCAGCCAATATTTTCTTCATCTCCCTTTACACAGTAAATTATATCATTGACACGTTTAGCCATCACCACGGTAACAGATGTAGACTTCAGCCACAGCATGGTGAAGGGAATATGTGAGGTTGTGATTCAAAAAAGGTTTAAAATGTCTACTATGGTGACACATTGTGCAGCTATGGCAAACATTTTAAAGTCTTTTTTAAGCTGTTTAGTTTTTTTCAAGATTCAGACCTTCAATGATTCCAGCCTTGGAACAATATCATACTATCCATGGAAAAAGATAGGAAAATGACTTGTTTTGATGTAGATACCATTAAGGAATTAAATAGGGACCTGAAGGTAAACTTAAGTCTTGCTTCTGCATGCTAAAGTTGGAGGTTTTAGAAATAGAGATTTTTATACTGCTTCTTTTTATGCTAGAGTTAGTGGTTTTATTTTATTTTGTTTTAGTATAGAGTTATTATTCATTTATCTTGTGTTGTGTGCTCCTCATTCCTACTGTCTGTAACTTGTGATGCAACACTGGAATTTTCCCGCTGTGGAACGAATAAAGGATCTCGCCATCTTAATCTTATGTACTACCCAGTGGGGGCGGGTCCCTTCTCAAAAGTGGCCAAAATGACGTGCGCTGACATGCTTGCAATACCACCACGGGCCGATAGGGGTAGACCCGGAATAAGAATTAGCCAATGCTAACATATAGCAGCTTCAGACCTCTCGAAAACACCTTTACAGGATGGTCCAAAAGTTGACTCTTTGCCCAAAGCTCCGTTCCACATGTGTGTCAATGCTGAGGGGAGTGAATTTGTTTGGACCACTCTAGTTTACTCGTTGTGAATTCTTGAAGTCACTCGTTTAAATGAATGGGGCTCGTGCAGCTGACGCATGCGCAGATGCGTTTTCTCACATTTTCCAGCCCCCGCGGCCTTTTTGAATCACTCCATGAAAGCCCAATTTTTGGCCCAATAGTTTGAACGGCGGAGATAGGCGTGACTACGTCCGTTAATATATACAGTCTATGGTACTACCACATATCCCTGCCCACTGCTCTGCACTCATGTCACATGCATCATGATACATACAAGGTTAAAACAAAGTGATTTTTTCATACAATACAAAACAACGCTAAACTGCGCTTTCTACACAGACATTTCAGTTCTGCAGTCATGGAACGTATACAAAAATGAAGTACCCAGTTTACATATCTGAAATAGAAATCCTTAATATATCACAATGACATAACAAGATTTCAAACTTTGATTGATTGGATATATTTCAAGCTTACAAACAGTACATACATTCATACATAGATTTTTAAGGGTTTCCTGTCAAAGCTCAAAAAGAAGTGGACAGAAGTCAAAAACTTTAGTAATAATTTTTTATATTTTGGTCAACCCATCCAACCAATTCACAGAGCACCAGCCCCTCACTGATCCTCCTGTCTCTCCCAACAAAGTATACAATTTACATATTATATAGCTGATTATACAAAATATAAGCGTTATAACCCAAACAAAATACCTGTAATAAATTGAATCAAACATAAATCATCATCCAACAATAATATTTATCTCAGCATTGTTCAGTCTTGGATACGTGACTCCTCTCTGCAAACATTGGCAGTTGAAGCAGTGTGGGATGTGTTATTTATTTTGGAGATGGCTCATATTTTGAAGCACCCACCCTTCTCTACCACCTCTTTTCTCTTTCTATTCTTCTGCCTCCTTCTCTCTTCCTCCTCGCGCTCACATCTCTGCTGTTGACGCTCGCTCCTCCCCCTCCTCTCTCTCCTCTCCTCTCCTCTCCTCTCTGCTCGTTCAGATCAGTGCTGGCTCAGACAAAGGCTCCGAGCTGCTCCGCCACACACCGCATTTGCATCCTCCATGTTATTATTTTTTTTGTTTCATGTTTTTCTCTCAACCCGCCTCGCATAATCTTCCATTCGCTGCCCCGCCCAAAGGAATTTTCTTTTTTAATCACCAATTTAAACGGATATTCTAAGCTACAGGTACTTCACGCTTTTGGATTGGGGAAGTGAAATATGAAGAAAATTTGGTCCAAAAAAAGATTTCAGGTAAGTTTTCTTTTCAGTATTATAGTGTATACTTGTGTTGAAAATGTAGATTTTGATAGAATGCCACACCCTCTACCTGGATGAACATATTATATAGTTATTTTAATTATTATTATTTTTTTTTTTTACATACAATTAAGCATTTATTTTATAATTTTGACATGAATAATGTTTAAATAGTCATGTATGTACTGAGAATATTATGTAATACTTGCTATGCAGACAAGTGAGGACACATCAGGTCAAAACAACAGACTGATCCAGATAAATGGTTGCTATAGAAATGCAAAATAGAAATCTCAAAATTCTCAAAATATTAGTCGAGGAAAAAAAAAGTAAATTTCTCTAAAAACACATACATATTGTTGAATTGAGTTGATATGTTTTCTTATTTCTTATAAAAGCATAATTGCTGAAAAAACTCTTCTAAAGAAATTCTACTCACGCTCAACCCACAAAACATTTTACAATTCCTCAGCACTACAGTCTTCATCAAAAATGCATGCGATTGCGAGCGGGGAGACAATTCTGCTTGATAATAAGTCATCCATCCGTTCGCGGCTGGTGGGAGGCAGGCAGGCAGGTTCCCGGGCGACTCCAAGATGGAAAGTGTGTCAGTGGGCTACGCTGCACAACACACAGGCGGGGGGGCAGGGGGGGACACCTCCACAGCAGGTTGGTTTATGGGGGTCGTCCATAATGTCAATATCAAACCCCGCTGGAAATGGCGATTTGTGTTTTTTTGCTGAGTCGGCTCGTCTATCCCACGATAATGCCTAGAGCCAATGGGGGTTAGATTAGTGTTGTTGCAAAGATCGGGTTTT
>OZ035844.1:2641271-2752320 GCA_964034765.1 Knipowitschia caucasica | reverse complement strand
ATTATGTGGTAATAACTATGTATGATTGATTATTAATGAACTCATGGATCAGTCAGTCATTCTAAAGAAAGAGTGTCAATCCGGTTCCAGAAAGGGCCGTGTGGCTGTAGGTTTCCACCCTAAAAACATGCACAATAGATAAGAATGTAAATGAGAGAGTGAATGGACGGTGTTGATTGCGGGCTTTGATGGTCCAGTGTGTGCGGCGTCTCGCTTCTGTCATCACCGTGTGTGGAATGATTGGAACAATATCTGAACTCTGAACATTGTAAAGCGCTTTGGGTGACCTTGGTCTGTAAAAATGTGGCTATAAAAATAAACAATACTTACTTGCTTACTTTTGTTTCAACCTGAGCAGGAGCAACACCAGACTCCACCCATGCTTAGGTTGGAAGTATAACCCACGGTCTTTTGAGGAACGGTTTGACACCCCTGTTCTAAAGCTTCACTTATACTTCATCAAGATCATGCTATACCAAATGTGTTAGTGTTGCTACATAAAATAAAATTCTCCAGTGCTTTAGGCAGTTTGAGTTGTTAAATGATGATTTAGAAACGGTGCGTTCCAACCTGTGACCCGCTCTTGGCCGTGTGTGTGGTCAGTACGCAGACCCGGTGTCAGACCTGCTGGACAAGTGGGGCGCGTTCCGCTGTCGTCTCTTCAGGGAGTCGTGCGTGTTCCACCGAGGGAACTACGTGAAGGACCTGAGCCGCCTGGGACGAGACCTCAACAAGGTCATCATCGTGGACAATTCCCCCGCCTCATACGTCTTCCATCCCGACAACGCTGTGAGGACCACACACATGCATGCATACATTACACGCACAAATACAATAGACGCACGCTTGTATACTTACATACATATTATACACAGACATACACATTATATGCACATACACAAACGCACCCACACACACACTACGCACTTGCATATACGCACATACACTTACTCATATACATGCACACACCACAAATACACACACGCATACACTTGATACGCATGCACACATATAGACTTGATACGCATACATTACACACATGCACACACACGCATGCAGAACAGTGTTGAATTGTGCGTATAGTGTAAGTTTATTGTGGTGAATGTGTGTGCTTGCAGGTGCCGGTGGCCTCCTGGTTCGACGACATGTCCGACACAGAGCTGCTGGACCTCATCCCGTTCTTTGAGAAGCTCAGCAAAGTGGACAACATCTACACCGTGCTCAAGCAGCAGTCCACGCCCGCCAGCTAACCAGGCCCAGACCCAGACCAAGACCCAAAGTCGCCGGTGCAGGTCCCTCACTGCCACAACCGCCTCTCATTTTAACTACTTTGTAGATAATCGCCCACTGGAACGACTGATTAAGAAATAATGGGCCTGTTGATGTTTTTGCAAAGGTTTTAAAATAACTCGCAAAGTACTGTTTGAAGCCTTTCGACACAGCATTACAAGAAATCACACTATTCCCTTAAAATCCAAGGTGCCTTTATTTTAGTGACATATCAGTGTTACCACGTCAACCAGATCTACAGTTGGACCGCACTTTATGTGAAAAGCCAGTGCCTTGTTTTTGGAAAGAATGAACGAAGCTCCGTGGCTGCAGTATTTCTGACACTAAAGTACAGCAGCCGCTCAGAGGGGGGTGTTCTCTGTGCCATGTGCTTCGGGAACGTTTTGGGGACCACGGCTCTTCTCCCCCGCGCCTGAGCCCACGTGGAGGCTTTGGGATACTGCACGCAACACTTGAAAAGCCCACAGACTTCAGAGACAAGCAGGAGAAGAGGGGATCCAGTCCAGCCTCAGTGCTCCGAGGCCATTCAATATATACAAGAAAAATGGCAATAGCAGGAGTAGAGGAAGGAAAGAAAACGGTTTCATTTAATTTGACCTTTATTTAACCAGACGCACTTCTCTTTGGTCTCAGACTTTGCAAAGTGGCCTTAGATTACAGACTCTGTATTCAATGCTTATTTGTCAGCAAATTATTACAAAAACATGTTTGTGGATGATATGGCTGCTCGTTACTGCTTATTACTAAAACAATCAGTGATTTCATTAATTATTGAAATCACAATTATTAAAACAAAATTTAATAAAGCTCAGAATTCGCACTAACTAATTTCGCAATCCGGCCGAAAGATTTGATACTTGAATTTGAACTGCGACCGGCTCTAATTTTGTGCCAAAATATACGCTTGGAGCTCATCTGACTCTGATTGGTGCGTTAGAGCAGACCCCGCACACAGCTTAGCCAACTATGAAAAGGAAAAAAAGCTCTCGCACACTGTTACTTGCATAAACCATGTTTGTATGTTTTTTATTTACTGATGAGCAATGTTTGAGCCGTGGGCCTTTTGCCACCATAATCCTCTGTAATGATAATGATAATAATTTAAAAAACATGGTTTATGCAAGTATATCATGTAGTGAGGGTTTTCCTTTTCAATATACTTATAATGTGCCATAGTACTATACCATTTAAATCAACAGTTTCACACTAAATGTCATTGTAAATAAGAAAAAACATTGCAGAATATACTTTCTCTTTTATAGGGTTTTATACTCTGCATTAAATAAAATCCAGGTAAATTTCACAAGAGCGGAGTAGCGACTCTACTCCAAGCCCCTGGTGTGTTTGAACCACCTTTTGTATTACAGTGGCTCAGTCATGTTATTTGCCAAATATGGCCCTGCCACTTGGTCACTTCCTGGACCTCCTCTTCTCCTGTCTGTGTCATGTTTTTGGTACACGTAAAGCCAATGTCAGTATGTGCCTCAGAGCCGCCTTACGAAGACTCGAAAGCCCGCCACGCTGTTCCACTGAGGCAACTTTCTACTTTTATCTTAACTTTTGATTATAGTTCCATGGAAGCGTTGACAATATTAGACCATTGTGAATGAAAATGATGGATAGAAGCAAAACAAACAAATAAAAGACTCAAAATTCCATCGTAATAAGAACTATAACATTATTTTTCTATATTTAACAATATTTCAATCAAATTAGCATGTTTTTTTTTCTAAACAATTCTGAATTAATTTTTTCTCGAGTGAATTTTATGTATATAATGTTTCGAGAAATGGTTATTTCATGTTTGCGATCAGAAACACCAGCAAAAATAGTGAATGCAGATCGACAGGGTTAAAATGACACGATTTGTAAGGAAATTATTAAAAAAGGTATTTATAGGTGCCATGTTTTCACTAAGTGCCCATTCGTCGCTCACATTATGTATATTTTTGTTTTGCACGGTCAGAAAAGTGAAAGCAAGCAAAAATGGTTAATATATGGATTCTTCATGTTACTATACTCATGATTGAATAGCTGTAACCTTATTTTTGACCTGTTGTTTTATCATACCAAATTATATATATGTATGTATGTAATAATGCCATTTTCCCTTCATCATAAATGCTAAATCAAAGACTGCGATTTCATGTTGTGATTTCCATTTTTCATTGCCTTTATACTCTTATGCAAACAGTTTTGGTCAGATCCGTGAAGATGCAAGCTCGCTCACAACCCCTGAATAGATGATTATATCCACTGCTGGGTAACAGTAGCTTAGTTGGTAGAGCATCGGCCTCTGGGCCTGACGGTCGGGGGTTTGAGCCCACCTACTCCAACTGCTCCCACAAATGCCTACTATCGTTGTGTCCTTGGGCAAGACACTTAACCCCATGTTGCCTGAAGCCCCAGCTGAAAGAAGATCAAGGCTGCGTCAAGAAGCAATCTTCCCATGGACCCACCACCTGCTGGACCCACCACCTGCTGGACCACTGGTGCTATCAACATTGGGTGGCAGCTCCCGTTGGCAACCCCTCCGACCCAGAAATGGACTAATAAAGGGGCAGAAAATGAGTGAATGAATATTCAATGCTGTTCTATAATACAATACATGACGTGAACATTTACGCTAGGGTTGGGCCTTTAATATTAGTTACAGAGAATGTTTGAAATCGTAATGTTGCCCTCTTGTGGTGTACTGCACAAACCACATCTCTGCTGCAAAACTTGCATTCAGGTTGAACATTATTTTAAATTTGTCCAATTACTGGTTGAAGTTTGCTGTATCAGAATGAGCAAAACGTAATGCTTCACCGTTAATCATGATTAAATATTATATACATTTAGTGTACTTTTCTTGAGAGGGAAAGTCACATGATTTATTTGAAAAATAGATACAGTGGGGCAAAAAATTGTTTAGTCAGCCACCAATTGTGCAAGTTCTCCAACTTAAAAAGATGAGAGGCCTGTAATTTTCATCATAGTTATACCTCAACTATGAGAGACAGAATGAGAAAAAAAAATTCAGAAAACCACATTGTCTTATTTTTAGAGAATGCATTTGCCAATCATGGTGGAAAATAGGTATTTGATCAATAACAAATTTGATCTCAATACTCAACACCCTTTGTGGCAATGACAGAGCTCAAAAGTTTTCTGTTAGTCTTCACAAGGTTTTCACACACCGTTGCTGGTATTTTGGCCCATTCCTCCATGCAGATCTCCTCGAGAGCAGTGATGTTTTGGAGCTGTCGCTGAGCAACACAGACTTTCAACTCTCTCCAAAGATTTTCTATGGGGTTGAGATCTGGAGAATGACAAGGCCACTAAGTTGTGTCTTTGGGATGATTGTCATGCTGAAAAAAACCCAGCCACGTTTTAGGATTCTTTTTGAACTACACTGTGGCTTTAACAGCAGTCCCCCTCCGCGGCGGAAGGGGGCGGTAAGTGCGCATCAATAACATGGTGCCAACAACACTGTACTCCAGTCTTCCACAAACCCACAGATCAGAGGTCCGCACTCCCCCTGCCTTCAGTGAGGATGTTTAGGCCTTTTCTCTCGTTGTAGAACACCCCTGTGGACCTGCTAATGCCCCCGCAACCCCCTGGAGCATGAACTGAGCCCAACGCGTCATCTGCCGACTCAGAAGGGCGCGTGTGTTTTGATGCTAGCGGCGGTGACAGCAGTAGCTAGCATCCAGCATTAGCTCCACGGGCTAACACACCCCGGGACTGAGGAGGGCTTCCCCGGGACTATGCAGGGTGAAACGGCCACGGACACCGAAGGCAAAGCCGATGTGTTACCCCAGATTAAGACCCCAAATCCGGGGAGAGCCAGCGCCAAGAGCTGGCAGTACAGGTGGGTCATGGAGACGTGCTAATGGGCGATAATAGTGGATTAGCTCAGTTAATTAGGTCAGTGTAGTTATGAGTTAAAGCTGGGGTACGTAACTGTCACATTAGTGCAAATAACGAATAAACTACATAATACAATCCATGGTAAGGCAAAGCATTTATTTATATAGCACAATTCATACAGAAGGCAATTCAAAATGCTGAACAAAATAAAGCATTAAAATCATTAAATTATCACAGAACATTAAAAATAAATATACAAATATAAAATCCCTCAGTTGTATGCACAGCTAAACAGGACTATTTTTAACCTGGTTTTAAACATTGTCAGAGAGGAGGCCTGTCTCACACTTTCAAGAAGACTGTTCCAGATTTTAGCAGCATGAATCTGAAAAGCAGCCTCCCCATGTTTAGTTCTGACTCTGGGCACTAACAGGAGTCCAGTCCAATCCATGCCACTCTTGCACCGCTTTCAAAACAGTTTGGCTTCATCTCTATATTTCACATTCATGTTTTTTGTCCCATATTTAGATTAGCTTTTTCAGACACAACAGTGAAATGGAATGGACCAAAGTGTTAAATAATGTCTAACAGGGTTCTGTAATGTATGTGTTTATGCTAAAGAAGTTGTCTTATTGTAATAATGTTGTCTGATTTGTTCTCATCATTTTACTTTCTGTGCAAGATTTGTTATTTATGTAAAAGTTAAGTACCCTAGTTTTAACCAGAGACCTTTTAAGTATCAATCTCTAGTTTAGAAATGTTGAAAAAGCCCAAATCAAAACTGAAACAACTCAACTATTGTTCAGGGAGTTTGTCTGACCTGTCTTACAGTCTATATAGTTAAAGGGTGTGCCCAAAGTACACCGGGAAATGCTTTCGATAACATAGTAAACAACATAGTAAAAGTCATGAGTTTTTAAATTCGACTGTCTTGCAATTGAATGTGTTTAGGTGTCGTGTCATACATTTCTTTTGCATTATTATTGTACATGTGTTGTATTATTGGCAACATGTCTACCATTTTCCCAGTAATATAATGCGTCTCAGTATGTCACTTTTCTAGGCAATATTGGCTTAATTTTTGTTGTATATTTGTTTCAGTGAAGACTTTAAAGGAGGCTAATATGAAACTTACTTGAATTTATTTCAGTAATTTCACATGTCATAAAATCAAAACAAAATTAACATGAAAAATAACTGAACTTTCATATGAAAATTTAGAAATATCACTTAGGGTAAGGCTCTGCTGGGAAAAAAAAAATCATATTCTCACTTGATTTCTTCTTGGACAGTGACCACATGGAGAATATTGACGGATACCTGATGAAATATACCAACCTGGTGACTGGCTGGCAGTACAGGTAATGTAATGATGTTTTTCTGACAAACATTGCGATTATGATAGAAACGCCGTTCACTGTGTGTGTGTTTTTGAAAATAACTACATTTATGAGCCTTGGTCATCTGCCCTTTATGGACCTCTATCTAAGGCACCATGATGGGATCAGAGAATGCTGGTTAAAGTTCTTGTGAATGTCGTATAGGTTCTTTGTGCTGAACAACGAGGCGGGTTTGCTGGAGTACTTTGTGAACGAGCAGTCGCGGCCACAGAAGCCCCGCGGCATGCTACCGCTGGCCGGAGCAGTCATCTCCCCCAGCGACGAGGACTCGCACACCTTCACCGTCAATGCCATCAGCGGAGAGCAGTACAAGCTCCGAGGTGACGCTCATACTGCTCCTCTTCAGTCACAGGCCGGCAGCATTGATCTGCCCTCTATCTGTCGGAGGAAGATCAATGTGGCTCCAGCTTTGATCAGGGCCAATCTTACGGCATGTTTGCTCTGTATTTTCAGCCACCGACGCCAAAGAGAGGCAACACTGGGTGAGCCGGCTGCAGATCTGCACACAGCACCACACAGAGGCCATGGGGAAGGTGAGCAGGGAGCTGGGGGAGCGAGAATTCCTCTCAAAATTGTGTGATTGAAATGTATATAATCCAAAAATCAAAACATTTGTGGCTTGAAAGATTATGCTATTCTGAGACTGTTTGTTTTTCTTCATTTGTCAGCTGGAAATTTTGATTTGTGAAATATTGATTAATTCATCAAAGGGATTTACTGAATTCTTGAAGGAAGCCTAAATATCTGGACACAGACCTGGAAAATGCGGTGGATAGTGTTTCCACAGCCCGGCAAATGGACCAGAACACGCGCAAATATGGAGACTGTAAATAATTTATGTCTTAGTGCGATGGCGCCCAGTATTGTACAGGAGCAAATGCATATCACTGAAGGCATTTTATTCTGCAGTCCATCCATAGTCCTTCATATTGCGTAAGTGACATGTCAATCTATGGCCCAGATCAGGGGGTCAAACTAGGGGTGGGCGATATGGGCAAAAATAGATATCTCAATTTTTTTCCCCAACTCCTGATAACAATATTGTCACAATATCTTTAAAATCAATCATTTTTACACAAAATGATCTGCAATATTTGTAATTATTTTCTAATTGACGATAATGCGATAAAGCATTAGCGATATTGTCGTCAACAGTCTATATCGCCCACCCCTAGGTCAAACCCATTTGGTCAAACACACGATTACAAAATGGTCCAGGGCAGAAAGCATTCTCTTTGCGGAGAGTTTGTTTCTTGTTCATCTTTTGCATCTTTGGTTACTTTATTATTAATAAGTTTAGATTTGTAGGATTGTTTTTCTTGAAATGTTTGGTTCTATTTGTAGAATGGATTAATTGGTATTAGGGCTGGGACAACGCGTCGACGTAATCGGTGACGTCGACGCAATCGGTGACGTCGACGCAAAAAATACACCGACGTATAATATGCGCGTCGGTGCGTCACACACAAAACAAAGATGGCGGCGAGCGGTAGCAATGCGAGTGCCGTGTTAGAGAAGTGCAAGCCGGTGTAACGCTGAGATACACTGTCTTGAAGAGATGCACAGCCTCAGCTGTTTATCATGTAATGCAAACCTGCGCATGCGCGTCTCACGGCAGCCGAAGCAAACCAAGATGGCGGACCGTGAATTTCTTTAAAAGTTAAAATACGAACGAATTCAGACACGAATGTCACTTTTAATGCAATTTGAGGCGATATGTTGATGGTTCCGTTTTGTCACATGTGGGTTTTAAGAGTCAAAGTTTCGTGCAAAGTTTAGTTTAAGCAGTCAACTGCGCCTGTGAAACCACAAAGCTAATGTTTTCATAGCAGTCCGCGGCTGCTGACGTAGGCTGATGACGCGTCCTGTGGCAACTCTACACTCTTATGTAGCCATGACAGGCTGATGGCTCCCACTGTTTTTGCTGGAAAAGCACTCTTTGTTTAGCTTAAAGCCTTCAAGTTTACATTGGTTACTGTTTTCTTTTAGTTGCTCTACACAAGTATTTGGCTGAACTTTTTCATATTTTTATTGAATGCTAAGCATCAAATGTTTGTTTCAAGAATGATAAGATGCACTTTTTTCAGTAAGCTGTGTTTTCAAGGCTTTAAGGTTTTATGCTACCTCTAAGAATGTCTTATTTTTTAATTTTAAGAGCAAGCAATACATATTTTTTGTGAAGGAATTCATGTTTTTTTCATTAAAATATTTAAATCAACATGTATACATCAATATTAGTCAATTAATGGGGAGATAATCGAGAATCGAATCGAATCGAAATCGAATCGAAGCGAAAAAAATAATCGTTAGATTAATCAATGCATCGAAAAAATAATCGCTAGATTAATCGTTTAAAAAATAATCGTTTATCCCAGCCCTAATTGGTATAGCGGTTTTCTTTAGCTATCAGAAATATAGTATAGTGTAGGGCGACAGTAGCTCAGTTGGTAGACCTTTGGGCCTGAAGGTCGTGGGTTCGAGCCCACCGCAAGACCTACTTCACGATTCCCACTCATGACTGCTGTCGTTGTGTCCTTGGGCAAGACACTTAATCCTACTTTGCCCAAAGCCCCAACTGAAAGATCTCAGCTCCTGTGGACTCACCACCTGCAGGAGGATAAGTGAGGGGCTGGTGCTCTGTGTACTGGCTGCAGCTCTGACTGCCACCCCCCTGACCCAGAAATGGATTAAGGGGAAGAAAATGGATGGATGGAAATATAGTGTAACATACCATGATGCACACTCCAACCTTGCGAGGTAATAATGGTAATCTGTAATGATATTGGGGTCAATCAGAATGGTGGGTTGTACTGAAAGTTCCAGAAGGGTCTGCTCTGGACACTGGACCCACCGTCCTTACTGCTGCTGACTGGACTTATCCTCACCTCACCCCCAGTGGCTGCAGTCATGTCACTTAGCACCCCAATGTGTCACCCAAGACATGGAGGTGCTGTGTGCGCTACCATCATTTATCTCCTGCCTTTTATGTCTAGCCATAATGCTGTCGTTTTTGTTGTAAAATAAACTTCTTGATGTACTGTGATGTTTGAAGCTTAAAATGTTAGCATTATTTTAAACATAGATACTAAATCTTACTAAACTAATTTATGACATTATGTCGCGTCACTTTGTTGATTGTAAGCCCTTTTTCATTACAACCTAAACAAAAATAAAGGGTTCCAATAACTCAACACAACATTCTAGGGCTGTGGTCTAAACACGTGCCCTTTACTCGTGCCTGAGATAGGGAATCTCTAAATACTCTGCTTATCAAAACAAAAGAGCTCAAAAATAGCAGTATTTCTGAGCTCTTTGGAAGTTTTACAAAAAATTGTTTGTCATTCACAGAAAATAAACTATTTACTGATTCAGCAACTAAACAAACTACATTTTTTAATTTCATCCACAGTCCCCACCCCCTCACAGAACACTCCATGTTGAATTTGACTGATTCTTGACATTTGTTTTGCCCCATACAAGCATTTTTTGTTTATTATTTTTGTTGTTAGAGGGCAGTACAATACAAATTGTTTTAATGAGAGCTACACACAGACATTGCTACAGTTCTGGAATGCCAATATTTTGGGCCAAAGACAATAAAAAGCTGCAGAAAACCATGTCCTTCTCCTCTATTCTGATCAGCGTTTGCCTTGTGTCTACAGAGTAACCCTCCTCCGAAGTCGCGCAGCTACTCCATGGCGTCGCAGGGCAGTGGCAGCTCGCCCATGTCCATGCGGCGGCCCAGCCAGAATCCTCCTCCATGTTCGGCTGGTCCCAGGCCAAAGGCTCCGCGCTCTACTCCAGCAAGAGGTCCCTGCTGCCGGACCACCTGCTGGACGCCAGGGAGGTGCGCACTTCTCCCCTGCACCCGCCACAAGCATCTGAAATAATGTATTTGCCCAAACGTGTCTCCTGTCTAAATTATGGCTGTACTTGACCATGATTTTGATAATTGATCATGGCAGTTGTTCAGATCCCAAATGCTGATGAGTTTTTTTTATCAGTTGATCAAATAGAGATGTTTTTGACTCATACTTGGGACCCATGTGCCCTGATTCTGACAAAAACCTTTCTTCATATCGACATGAACTTTAATGTGACTTGACATACTCTGGCAGACATATTTCTGAGCTCTTTTTTTTTTCAATACAAGCACATACTGTATTCAGCCAATACTATGTAATTCCACAAAAACTACTGTAGTCGATAGTGAAATATTACCATTTGTAAGTGAGCTACTACTAAGGTCCTTAACCCATTTTAATTTATTTTAATATAGAAAGTATAATGTATTTTCTGTGTTTGCTTCAGAATATTTACTCTTGCGTTTCATGGTTTTGGAATGTTAACTTCAAACCATGAAATAGGGCTGCACAATATATTGAAAAAAATATCGCCATCATGAAATTGGTACGTGCGATATCCATATCTCAAAAGATGCGCAATAGTTTTTAAATATTTATGTATGCATTTCTTGTCCGCGTACTTTGACAAATCTGCTGCGACCTAGTGCCACCACACACTAGCGTGAATTATTTGCAAGTTGTGCCAAAATATAGTTGCAACGTTGAAGGGAAAAACGACAATCTCCAGAGCCACCTCCAGCACACTCACAAGGTTTATGCTGTGTATTTACAATCTAAAACTCCACAGCCTACTCCATGTCAAACCAAAGGCAAATGCACAAACCAGCATTATTGACCAATACGAAAACTTCTAAGCGACACAAAGTTTTAACCCGCCCTTATAAGCTGTCAAGCTGTCAGAAATGGGGGCTCGTCCGGGTTTCTGTCACGACCCGGCTCAGCTTAGGTGTAAGGAAGTAACAAAATAACCAAGATGTTAGAATGGTAACTAAAATCGTAATTTATTAAGATGACAAAATAGGTAAAACTATCTACAAAACAAAGAGTAAATAGATAACCTATTCTACGAGTAAGCAATGACAAAACCAAAGGTGTAATCTAAACTACAGAAGTCACTCAACTAAAGTACCGGCACAAGTGACATAACACAGACAAAACTAAATGGCAAACTGGAGTCCACTGACTCCAACTGCCCCGAGCCGCGGATGATTGACAGCTTATAAGGGCGGGTCCTAAGGGAGGAAACAAACACACGGAGACACCACGGGAGAAACTAAAGTTATCCCCAAAATAGGGAATTACGGGCCGTGGGTAACAGTTCTGATAAATTTTTCTCTGATTTTTCTTTTGTGATTCAATGCACTTTTAGGTAAAAGACAAAAATATTACAATAATATTGTTATCAAACTATTTAACACCCATATCAAATATTGCTCTAATTTCCAATATTGTGCCCCACATGAAACTAAGTTACTCAAATATGTGGTTACTTTTGTATTAGAGAAGAAGAACTGTAACGCCCCAAATAAATGTCCATTGAAATGAATGGCATTCATTTGAAATGCCCTCTTCTATATCTGGTCCAACACTTCGCCTAAAAAGAAACTAAACATGTTTCGTAGAAGAAATGCACTTCTACAAAACATACAGAGTTTACTTTTGTGAAGGATTCTAGATCATAGGGTAAAGCTACAATATTGAATGTTCAGGCCACAGGAATCATCTAATGGTGTTATGCTTTTTAGGCTTGCTTGAAATATGTACATTACTTATAATTCTTCACGCAGTTTGAACATAGTCTCCAGTGGCCTGTTTGACTGATGGACTGCGTACTCGAAGAACTGTGCTGTTGTTAGAAATACCTCAGGTGTTATGTGGACGCTCTGAGTGTAAGGAGACTCTGAGCGTACGTTTAAATTAGACACAGGATCTGAGGAGGCGGCCATGTTCTCTCCATGTACACTCACGAACGACTGAATTAGTGAGCGTGTTTGCTTTTACAGTATGTAAAATTCCGAATAAATGGATTGGATTAGATTACAAACTGTAAAAGACGAATTAAGAAAAATGCACATATAAGATTTATCAGCCTAATTGATGGGCTTCAGAATACGTTTTTTAAGTAGTAGTAAGTAGTACTAAGTAATCTTTATTTATATACCGCCTGTTTACTGCACATCGGAGTCTCAAAGCGGTCTACAATTGGGATTTTTGGGAGTGGGGGTGCCAGTACAGGAGGCACATGCCAGACCTATTGTACATATTTTTAGTGGTAGGGGAAACCGGAGCACCGGGAGGAAACCGGAGCACCGGGAGGAAACCTACGCAGACACGGGGAGAACATGCAAACTCCACTCAGAAAGGCCCTGGCTCAACCGGGATTCGAACCCAGGACCTTCTTGCTGAGAGGCGAGAGTGCTATCCACTCAGCCACTGGCATTAATTATTTAAATGTTGTAACATGGATAAAGCTGCTAAAATGTCACATTTCTTCCGCATGATTTAAACTTAGCAGAGACTTTGACAAGACCAGGATTAGGGTGAATGCAGCCTACTCATAAAACCAACTGCGAAATTATGCTGTGAGGGAAAACTGGAGTCCAGAGTTGGCCCTCTTATTGAATCATAAAAACATGATTTATCTGATGTAAACTGTCTGTGCAGATGATGAGCCAGGCGCACGGGCAGCACAGGGAGCTGCTGGAAGGGATCGAAGGTCTTCCTGCGGCCCCCGGACTGTCTCCTCTGGACCAGGACCTGCTCATGCTCAAAGCCACGTCCATGGCCACCATGAGCTGTCTCAACGACTGCCTGCATATCCTACAGCTGCAGCAGCTGGCCCGGCAGAGGGGCACGCTTGCAGGTACCACTGCTCTACACTGGAGTTTGGATTTCACTTTCCTTTTCATCTTCACTACTTCATTTGCTCTGAGGTACAACGTTTTACCTCACTTTTCAGAGCAGTTTTTAGTGGAATATTTGATACTTTGTGGACAATAGTATCCCGAGCCAGGACAATAATTGTTTTTGAGGTGTGGAATTATCACTTTTGCGATATTATTGCCTACAAAATATATATTGCCCACCATGTGCAATAGGCTTTTGTCACGATTGGCTTCATAATAATGATAATAATTCACTGGTTTCTTATCGCGCCGTTTTGGACACTCAGACGCTTCACATGTCATATTCATTCACTCCATCAGCCACAGCTGCCCTGGGGCACACAGACAGAAGCGAGGCAACCAGTATGTTCCATTGGCCCCTCCGACCACTACCAACCATTCACACACACACCAGACTCATTCTAGGCAATGAGGGTAAAGTGTCTTGCGTAAGCACATAACGGCAGTTTGGCACTTTACAGTCGCAGCCGCCACCTGGTGTTCCCAGAGGTCAAGTGTCTTGCCCAAGGACACTCAGTACCTTCAGGCTCAAATTCTACCAACTGAGCTACTGTTGCTCAGTACCATATTTTTGTCATTAGGGCAGCAATACAAGGGCTGCTACTATTAATTGAATAAAAGCAGGCCAAACATGTGTAACCTAAATCTATAGGTATATGCTCTGGCGTTGGACACGTCTCTTTGTCCCCATCTCCCCTGGCAGTGCTGGACAGTGGAATTATGTTGAATTATTGATGTTGGGCCTGTACCTTTTCTTACCCGTCTACTCTACAGTAATTAGATCTGGGGTTGTTTAACTATGTGCTCGTATCTATTAGTTGTTTGTAGCTACAGATTGGCTACAGCCCGAGCACAGACGGGTCAGGAGGTGTAAGCTGCTGCTACTTAGGAGGATTTTGATGATTTGTCATGTGAAAGACCCAGATAAAGTCTCGGCCCTTGTGCACAGATCTGGTTACGCAATGTATATTTCATTAAGTCCGACTGCGCACACCGGCCAATCAGATCACTGCACCGAGGTGGATTAGAATGAAGCTTCCCCGCCTTTCAAACATGCATTAAAGATCCCCAATCGTAGCACACACTCCTCTGGTGTGTTTGTGGGAAACAGTCTGTGTAGGAGTAGATTTGGCCCCTGGGAGCCTTGAGTGTGTGCGTGTGTTTGTGTGTGTGTGTACACGGGCCTCACGAGGGAGGGGCCCCGGCACCATGAGCGTCTCTGACACCGTTGCTTCCATCGCAGGGCCGACCATCGAGTGGCTGGAGCCCAAACTGCCCGAGCTGCTGAAGAACGGAGGAGGCTTTCCCCAAGGAGAGGGCCCACTGGAGGGGCCCCGGCTAGAGCTGAGCACGCCAGACTCCAGCTGCTTCTCACAGGTATGACACACAAACACATATATGGTCCAGGACAGGTGTACTGTGCAAAAGCACATACAGTTGTTTGGCTTTGAAGGATTTAGGCAAATGAACTTTCTCTGTCCAGGGCTGACACGAATTCTGAAATGCATTGGTAGAAAGTATATTTATACTATGTAGTGGTGTCCACTCACTCCATCTTTCTAGAGTCTGTGTTTGGACAATAATTCTTAACTGGGAACTAACAACTGTGGAACCATTCCCCTCTGGAAATGATTTTAAGCCCCATCACTCGAATCAGAAGACATCGCCTCATAAAGAATCTCTATCCTCACTATTTCAGTGATTCTTCAAACTTTATTTTCACCTGTGTTAAACTAACTGGCACTGCCACGTTAGCAACATCCTACATTTTAAAAGTTGGAGAGTATATTGTTTTATGAGTAAACATAGTTGATGGCACATTTATTATGGCATAGATTTAGTTTGAAAGTTTACTATCACACCGACCACATAATTGATTCATAATTCAATCAAACAAACAAACCTGTCACAAGACTTCAAGTTCAAGAACGACAATGACAAGATCGATGATGTTTTTCTGTGGGAATCATTGTTGTGGTAGAGCTGTTTAGATCTGGCCCAGTCTGTTGTGGGTCACCCCTGAAGAGGCTCCGGTTTCAGTCTGCTGTTTCCAGGACTGGCAGCTGTGACGCCAGCAAACGTCAAAGGCAACACAAGTGGGACAAGTGCATTTACATACGGATCCACTGATATCAAACTCCACTTTCACCCAGGGCTGCACATGCTGATACTGCTGTTTAGACGTATTCAGAATATGTTTTCAAATGCACTGCTGAGTGTGGCCTAAGTTCATCTTGAACTCACCAATAAAGATCCCATTATCAGATGATCTGGTAAAAAAAATACTTGATTCTACTCAGGGCTTATTGACTGTCGACCACAACAATTATGTCTTACTTAATGTTTTAAGGTTTATTATCATTTGTCATAATAGGTAATAATACGTAACCGTGAATTGAGAAGTCTTACAAAATCACACAGTGGACAACATGGATGTAATTAGTCACGAATCCTAAAAAATTGCATTATTATGGGACATTTCTAAAAGTGAGTGAGCCAGCCTGTTTATGTGCAGTGTGCCTGTTGCGGTCCCTGTTTGAGAAAGACATGAGAATCTGTTGTACATTCCAGGCATAGCTAGAACACCTCCATGGAAAAAAAAAAGAAGTCTCACGCCCTGTTAACATTAGCCCTCGCTTCGTTTGCTGAATTCTCAACTTAAATCCAGTCAGCTGCTACATGTTAGCTTTGCACCGCCAAGCCGGGCCGTGTGCGTGTGGGTGATGCAAAGGAAACTCAGTGGATTTTATCAAGTTAAACATCAAGACTGCAGGTGCCTAAATCCTTCTGACACTCGGATTGAGAGTACTGACACAACTATTTAGCCATGTCGGTCTCAGTGGATTTCTGATTTGTCTTTTTACATTGGATTGAAGGTAAATATTGGTTATAACCTGTACCTGTAGGCATCCTAATGAGATGTGTGGAGATGATGAACTGTGTGTGTATCTGTGCTCAGGAGGAGGAGATGGACCCCGAGGATGAGGTGGAGGACACGTTCTCAGACACAGAGGAGGACCTGGGGGCTGTGGAGGAGGAGCGCAGCATCATCCTGCACCTGCTGTCCCAACTGAAGCTGGGCATGGACCTCACCCGGGTAAGAGAGTCCATAGCTATGACTGAGCCAAAGAGCCTTCTGTAGCTGCTATACCTAACTTTTTTGTTTCATGAATGATACAGATTTTTTGTCACAGTAAGTTGTGAACAATCAGGACCACAGCTTGTATTTCAAGAAAACGTGCTCTTTGTGCTCTTTTGTATACTAAGATGAAACCCAATTTGACGCTTTGGGTTTAGAGCTGCTCATGGGCAAAGTAAGGTGTTCTGAAAAAGATATAGAAGATGGAACTAAACTGTTTTTAAGTTATATGTTGATTTTACTGAAACATATATGTTGATTTTACTGACTCTGTCCTATGGACAGAGTCTGTCCATAGGACAACAATCAGTTGTGCACTGCACAAATCTGGCCTTTATGGAAGAGTGGCCATTTCTCAAAGATATCCAATAAAAGTCTCTTAAAGTTTGCCACAAGCCACCTGGGAGACACCAAACATGTGGAAGAAGGTGCTCTGGTCAGATGAAACCAATATCAAACTTTTTGGCCACAATGCAAAACGATATGTTTGACGTAAAAGCAACACAGCTCATCACCCTGAACACACCATCCCCACCTCAGCTGTAGTTATCTGCAGTTCATCCAGAGTGATGATGGGCCTCTTGGCTGCATCTCTGATCAGTCTTCTCCTTGTTTGAGATGAAAGTTTGGAGGGACGGCCGGGTCTTGGTAGATTTGCAGTGGTCTGATACTCCTTCCATTTCAATATAATTGCTTGCACAGTGCTCCTTGAGATGTTTAAAGCTTGGGAAACCTTTTTGTATCCAAATCCGGCTTTAAACTTCTCCACAACAGTATCTCGGACCTGCCTGGTGTGTTCCTTTGTCTTCATGGTTCTCTCTGCGCTTTAAACAGAACCCTGAGACTATCAAAGAGCAGGTGCATTTATACGGAGACTTGATTAGACACTGGTGCATTCTATTTATCATCATCAGTCATTTAGGACAACATTGGATCATTCAAAGATCCTCACTGAACTTCTGGAGTGAGTTTGCTGCACTGAAAGTAAAGGGGCCGAATAATATTGCACGCCCCACTTTTCAGTTTTTTATTTGTTAAAAAAGTTTAAATTATCCAACAAATTTCATTCCACTTGACGATTGTGTCCCACTTGTTGTTGATTCATGACAAAAAATTAAAATTTTATATCTTTATGTTTGAAGCCTGAAATATGGCGAAATGTTGAAAGGTTCAAGGGGGCCGAATACTTTCGCAAGGCACTGTATGTGCTGGGATGTACGATTATGCAGTGGGCATTGTTGAGACAACACAATGAATTTTGAATGTTGAATTTTGACGCTTCATTTTGTGAAGAGATTTATTAAAATGGTGTTTGAGTTTCATTTGCATGAAATAAATTGGATGCTGCATGATGGGACCTTAGAGCATAGTCCTCAGCAGAAATATTGTGTGAGAGTATCTTTCTTTATTCTTTATTCTTTACATGTGTTTAACGATATACCAAACAATACATCAAAGGATCAAAATATACAGTTCACATGTCAGAATAGGAGCATGTTGAAGACCGAGTCTTATTGTTCATGCCCCTAAAGCAAAAAAGAAAAAAAAATAACACTTATTTTGATGATGATGAGCGCCTCAAAAAAATAAATAAAAATACAATCTACACACATTTGCTTATATACAATATACACACATTTAGTTTCCTCACAGTATAATTACTATTGTTATTATTCTCTTTTTTTTTTTTTTCTAAATTGTTTTTTGAAATATGTATTGGTCAATGATTAACACACATTTTACTTTATTTTAACCTCCAATTCCAAATATTTTGTACATGCATATACACACACACACAAATATGCACACATCAAAGTATGTACGCATACACACACCCACACACAGGCATGCACATATCAAAGTATGTACACATACACACACACAGGCATGCACATATCAAAGTATGTACGCATACACACACACAGGCATGCACATATCAAAGTATGTACACGTACACACACACACACACACGCACACAGGCATGCACATATCAAAGTATGTACACATATGCACATAAATCTACATACAAATACATTCATATCCATACATATTCATCTACACATATCTATATTTGTCCATTAAGTATAAAGTATACATGCGTTTCATTTGGTCTATGGTGTGATGTGATTGAAGATCGTTGCCCAAACTGTTCCAGAGCCTGATTCCAGAAACAACAAAGCCTCTTTGTTTTAGTGACGTGCGGGTAAATGGTACACAAAAGTTTCCTTTCCTCCTGCTGTCTTCAGTGATTAAAATGAATTTCCTGTAAATGTGCTCAGGAACCAATTGATTTCTGATTTTCCACATGGCTAATATAGTTTTTAACTGAAAAAGATCTGAAAATTTTAAGGTGTTATGTTTAATGAAAAGATCATTGGTGTGGTCTCTTGGACCTTTGTGATTAATGATTCTTATTGCTTTCTTTTGGAGCAGGAAAACTTGATTTGTGAAACTTTTGCAAGCATTGCCCCAGACCTCAATACAATACAGAAAATATGGCACAATTATAGATGTATAAATCCTGAACAATGCTTTCTCATCAAATATATGTTTAACCTTATATAAAATACCAATGGATTTACTAATTTTATTATTTATATAGTTAATGTGACTTTTCCAATTAAGTTTATTGTCTAACTTGACACCCAAAAATTTTATTTCTGAAACATTTTCAATAGTTGTATTTCCGATAATAATTTCTTTCTGTTCTGAATGTTTTCTAGTTCCAAAAATCATACATTTAGTTTTTTTCCAATTTAGATATAAATAATTGCTATCAAACCATGTTTTTAGTTGTGTCATTTCAACTTCCATGTCTGTTATTAATGCGTCTAAATCATTTCCAGCTTTGCAAACGGTGGTGTCATCTGCAAATAAAAGAAAGTCCATGTTTTTGGTAATTTCATGAATATCATTAATGAATAAAATAAAAAGTTTTGGGCCAATTATGGAACCTTGAGGAATCCCAGATATGATTGTTTTACAGTCAGAGTTACTGCCATTTATTTGAACATATTGCTGTCTGTTAGTTAGATAGCTTTCCAGCCATTTATGGATCTGGCCTCTTATGCCATAATTATTTAGTTTTGTTAACAATAGTTTATGATCCACCGTGTCAAAAGCTTTCTGTAGATCTAAAAAAATACTGACCAAGTATTGCTTTTTGTCAATAGCTGCCAATATTTCATCTGTTAGATGAATGAGTGCAAGAGAAGTTGATCTGTTTGATCTGAATCCGTACTGGTGTTCAAAAAGTAAATTATTTCTCTCTAAAAATGCATCAAATTTCTGTGTGAACCATTTTTCTATGATTTTGGAAAACTGAGATAATAATGACACTGGTCTGTAGTTATTTAATAAATGATTATCGCCATCTTTAAATAAGGGTATTATTTTAGCAGTTTTCATTTTCTGAGGGAAAATGCCAGTGCTGAAAGAAAGGTTGAAGATGTAGGTCAGAGGAGTGAGGAGACAGTCGATGGTCTTCTTTACTATGATCATGTCCAGGCCGTCACAATCCACTGAGGTCTTATTATTGCATTTTTTAACAATGTTAAAGATGTCATTTTCTGTTATTGCATTGAGGTACATTGAGTGTAGAATTCTACTCCCTCCACTCTCTGACCTGCAGTTGGTAATAACTTGCTTGGGATTGTCTGAACTGCTTGCAATATTGGCTCCCACATTTACAAAGAAGGAATTAAACTCATTAGCTGCATCAATGTCATTGTTTATGTGTTTATCATTATGTATAAAGTATTCTGGTAGTTTCTTTGATTGGGCATTTGGCCGCATTACTTTATTCAAAATTTTCGAGGTTTCTTTTATATTATTCTTATTCTCTTCCAATTTGTTTTTGTAATAGTCTTTTTTAGCCCAACGCAGTATGATTGTTAATTTGTTTTTATACGCTTTATATTTATTATCAAGAATTTGAGTTCTGTATTTCAGAAAGTTTCTATACATTTTGTTTTTCTTTTGACATGACCTCTGTAGCCGCGGGGTTATCCATGGTTTATTCTCAAATGCAGTTCTATTTTTGCATAACTTTAGTGGACAGTTTTTATTATAGAGTGTTATAAAAGTGTTTAAAAATTCTTGGTAGGCCTCATTCACATCTGGCACATACACTCCTCCCCAATCTTGGATACACAGGTCATTTCTAAATGAGTTTAATTCCTCCTCTGTTCTTCTTCGTATGTATTTAGGTTTCACAGAAACACTTTTATTCTGTTTAGTAGTTTTTAGTCCACAAACAATAAAAATGGGCAAGTGGTCACTGAGGTCCGTTACAAGTATACCGCTAAGAAGGACGCTATCAATGTCACTAAAAAAAAATATTATCAATTAGAGTGGCAGCCGTGCATGTGACTCTGGTGGGTTGGGTTATTACTGGAAACAGACATCGACTGTGCATTTCGTTGATGAAGTCTTCTGTGGTTGTACTTTGATGTGGATTTAGAAAATCAATGTTAAAATCACCACATATCAGCTTTGTTTTGTTTGTTGCATTAAAGTCACATAATTCAGAAAACTTCTCTTTAAATTCCTCAATTTTAGAGCCTTGTGCTCTGTAGACACAGACTATAGTAATATTTTCTTTATTTTCTAATTCTATTTCCACTGCTATGCATTCCATTAGGCCTTCAATCGCAACAGACAAACGTTCCAGTATTTTACATTTGAGTGACTGATCAATGCACAATGCGACACCGCCACCTCTTTTCCCTGGTCTATCGACGTGATAAAAATTATAACCATTTATTCCTATATCCACTCCCCTTTCCGTGTTTAACCATGTCTCAGAAAAGGCAATGACATTAAACTGAGTTTCCAGCGTATTCATATACTCGTCAATTTTATTTATGTTTGCATATAAGCTTCTACAATTGAAGTGTACCAAAGAAAATGAGCTCCCCGTTTCTGGGTTTAACTTAAGATCGTCTTTACTATAATAATTACAGGAAAAAGAACTAAAATCAAATATATTCCTATCCGGATCAAAGTCCGCTTCAAAGTTGTGTATTTTAGTGGAAAGTGAATTGTCATTTGATCCCAGAGTTGGATATCTTAATTGTTCAGTCGTCATTTGATCCCAGAGTTGGATATCTTAATTGTTCAGTCATCATTAATCACTAACGAAAATATCTCCAACCACCCAGCGCTGCAGCACAAACCTTTGCCAGCGGAAAGTTTGGGAGGAGAGAAAATAATATGAATTTCGTACCTTGTACGCATCATGCGTGTCATTCATTATGTCCAATCCACGTTGTTTGCCACGACACCGGTGGTTGACCGTCACAGCGTTAACCGGTCAAAGCTGTCGGTTAAAAAAGAGAAAAGGGGGAGAGGGGAGGTCTCTTCATAACGCTATTTTAAGCCCTATTTGCACGATGTGACGAGCGGGTCCCTATCTAGCTGTGTGCGCCAATGTAACAGTAAACTCTGGGCCGACTCTCACGCCGTACGCGCCACATATACACGCACACATGTACACACACACACACACACACATTCCCCCCCCCTCCATTGACACGTAACATCCACACGCATCATCTCTCCCCTCTGTTACCGCCTGCTAGTTGCACACTGGTGCGGGTCAGAACTACATTGGAGCTTATATTTACACACACATAGCTTACATATACACACACACAGACATACACACACATACATACATGTCTTGTACACACACACATACCGGTCTGTCGCGCTCCTCTGTGTCACGGAGCCCAAAGCATTCTTGCAAATACGTGGCTCCAGTCAAACCACATGGACCATGTTTGTGATGCTGGTCCTTGGCATCAGCTCCACACTGATCACTTTTAAACTTTAGCGGAGACTCGCTGTCACTCGCTGTCACTCGTCACTCGCTGCCCTGACCATGTGGACGAGCTGTCTTTTGCTTAAAAATGCTTTAAGCCGCAGCACAGAAGAATGGGAAGATTAAAACAGCAGTTCTCTGTGCGCAAAGGTGCCGAAGCTGTTGCGGGTTTTGGTGCCGCTGTCTCGGCTCTGATCCCGTAGAACGCTCAGCTGCACTTATGAGAAGTACGCGGCTCGAAATGGCTGTTATTTCAAAGAACGTGGACTATTTTAAACTACGCGGTTAACCGGTTTCAACCGGTTAATGAGGCTCGGTGGTCGGTCATGAAAATTCATAGTTTTTTACATCCCTACAGTAAATACAGGATTGTAAACTTCCTGCGTGCGTTCTCGTAATGTTAAACAGTGCGTGGAGCATTGCAGGAGGTCCCAATCAACACCATTCACACCTCGGTACAGCCCGGCCCTCCTCCACGGTTTGGGCATAATTCCATCCAGTGCTACATGATGAAAAGCACAAGGCGTAAAGCTGGCACAGGTTCAGTGAGTCGCTGGGCTTTAATATTTGAGTGAAATGGAATGGGCAAAAGTCCAGGCCCAAAGGTCTGGCCCTTAACAACACTGCTGCCGCTTCTACCCCACATGGAGATGGAGAATTTCCCACTGCCAATTTGCTTCACCACTCACTGCAAATGTTTGGTAGTTAGATACAATATGTAATGAATCTTGTGTTGTCACTGATATGCTGATTCCTAAGTCCCAACTATCGTTTACCAATTTCCAGAGTTTATTTTGGCCACTGGGACCAACCTCTGATTGAGTGATGGTAAGACTATGGTGTTTTGTTTTGTGATAAAAAAAAAGATTGTTCATGACAATATTAAACAATGGGTGGGTTCGTCAGCCCACTTTGTGTATACAGGGCAGTTACATTTTCCAGAATTTCCATAACAAGACATAGCAAGAAATGAGAACAATGTAGTTAACTTAACTAAACAGCCGCTGAATATGAAGCATTTCTCTGACTTTTTAAGTTTAAAACAAAATAATTTGTTTCAGCATTAGGCAAAACGACATTCGTTGCAATCACATAACAAAAATGCATGGGTTTTATATAGCGCTTTTTTGGACACTCAAAGACGCTTCACATGTCATTATTCATTCAGTCTATACACGGTGGTGATAAACCACTACTGTAGCCACAGCTGCCCTGGGGCACACTGACAGAAGCGAGGCAACCAGTTTATGCCATCGGCCCCTCCGTTACTGTGATTGCAGTAAGTACAAATCAAAATGCTCCTTCTGGTGGGAGCATATGGAGTTACAGACGAAAAGCATTTCTAACCCTTTATCCTTGTTTCACCATATAAATTCAACTGAAGATATTATCATTATTAGTACTCTGAACATTGTAAAACGCTTTGGGTGACCTTGGTCTGTAGAAATGTGCTAGTTAAATAAAGATTACTTACTTAATTCGGCAAGGCCCTTCCCCACAATGCTTGAGTCTGGTGTTAGTGTGAATGGCTGGTGGCCTCGCAGGGGTTAGGGTTAGGGTTAGCAGCTGTGGCTACAGTAGAAGTTTATCATCACTATGTTTGGAGTGTAAGGATAATGGCATGGGTAGCAAATTTGAGTGTCCTTAAAAGCACTTTCTTAAACTGATGCATGATTATTATTATCATTATTATTAATATGATATTATATGTGTGTTTCATGCGTTTCTGTTGTTTTTTTATTTAGTGTAATTTCATTGTCCTGGACCTTTGCATATGGTTTTTGCTGTTGTAAGTAATAGTAAAAATGTATTTCCAGTCCCTCTTGTTTGGTTATATGCTCCAATAACTTCTGCCTCTGAAGTTGGTTTCTGTCCATAGCCTTGCGGTTCAAACATACGTGCGCTGAATCGTGCACGTCCATGACCCACATCTGCCGGTGTGTGCATGAGAAGGCGAGAAGGCTGTAGATCATGGGAACCAATGGCTTTCTGTGCACGGGTCAAACTCACAAACGCTGTTATCTCAAAGACGGCCATTATCAGGCGGCGAATGAAAAGCTCTGGCCCTGTTCCAAAGTTGTTGAAGGTTTTTTTCTTCCTTTTCTACAATGTGTGTGTCCTTGTGGGCTCAGTGATGCCAGCTCTTGTAATTGGGATTTTCATGTACCCTCTTTGTCAAATACTTTTGCCGTATTGTGAGGTAATTATGAGCTGTCTCCGTCAAACAGACGCCACTATCAAAACAATGAGCTGGTTTGACTGAAATAAGCCTTTCCCAAACTGTGGTACCTATAATTGATGCAGCTCAGTGAATTTTGATTGAATTGATTGAAACAAACAACTTAATTATTGAATTGAAAAGGTGTAAATAGACCAATTGTCAGAAAGAGGATTTTTGTGTTAATACAAAATTTCAAAATGCTAATATGATTATGATCGTAAATTAAACCAAACCATTCGGACATTAGCTGCAATAAACAAAGGGGACATGTTACTTAGGAGGATTCCAGGTAAGAAAGAAGTAGAATGGAGTCTGTGATTGAGGGTTTATCGTTGAAGTTCGAGTACATATCAGAATAGGACTGGGCAATATGGCTGAAAACAATACTCACAATATAAGTGCTTCATATCAGTCAATATTGATAAATAGTTTGTCGTGTTGGCGAGCATGTTAGCAGCACTTGTTTACAGTCACGGTTGAATATGAGAACTCAGGCTGGAGGCATATGTTCACGAGCACAGTATCCCCCATTGTCAGTCCTGGTTTAATTCCAGTTTAGTCCTGGTTTAGTTCCTGTTATGGCTGTTTGTGAGTGTCTTCAATCTTCTTGCCCTGATCGGCTTGTGTCCCCTTGACGACTTTGCTGCTCTCTCATTGATTGCTGCACGTGTTACCAGAGGAAAAAATGTTTAACAATGTTCATCTCTTGCTTTGCCGCGTGCATCCAGTCGCTGTATGCACCACTTCTGCCACGGCGCTCATGCCATTCCTCGCATGGACGTGCATCACCATTGATACAGCATTGAAATACGTCGCAACAATAGACAGTAAATATTAACGGTAGTCATGCCTATCTTTGCCGTTGAAACTATTATGCCATCACTGTCTGTGGGCAGTTTCAAAGCATTGGGCCAATTCAATTTGGAGAGACGAGAAACAGGGAGTTGAGTATTTTATGAAAGGAGGTTTGGCGCCCTAGGTCCCGGTGCGGCCTTCGGATCGGAAAGGCTCCTGCGATGAGCGCGCACAATCCCCCGGGACCTAGGCACTGGTGGCGGCATTTGGCAGCGGGAAGAAAATTGAAGGCAGATTGGAGGCAGGGTGAAGAGGAGGAGGAGGGGAGGCGGTGGTTGCGAGGCTTCAGGAGGCCGGTAGTGGGAGTTGCTCCGTTTTTATGCGGCTGCGAGTCGGTACAGATGATTGGAAGGGGGCGTCTGCTGAGCGATAGGCTGGGGATGACAGCCGGCCTGGAGGGGGTAATTTTGGTTAACGTCTACCAAATTGAATTTTCGCGGGCTGCATTTCAATTTGGAGAGACGAGAAACAGGGAGTTGAGTATTTTATGAAAGGAGGTTTGGCGCCCTAGGTCCCGGTGCGGCCTTCGGATCGGAAAGGCTCCTGCGATGAGCGCGCACAATCCCCAAAAAGGCTGCGTATTGATGGAGTTTTCGAAGCCTGGTTTGGAGGGGACAGACGTCGTGACTACTCTATTCTGTGACCGCTATCGCTAAGCTGTGACCGCTATCGCTATGCTGTGACCGCTATCGCTATATGCTGTGACCGCTATCGCTATATGCTGTGACCGCTATCGCTATATGCTGTGACCGCTATCGCTATGCTGTGACCGCCAGCGCAATGCTGCTAACCATTTTTTGCTATATGCTGTGACCGCTATCGCTATATGCTGTGACCGCTATCGCTATATGCTGTGACCGCTATCGCTATATGCTGTGACCGCTATCGCTATATGCTGTGACCGCTATCTACTGTGACCGCTATCTACTGTGATCAATACTTGCGGATACTCGGCTGCTGCGGCGCCTATCCGGAAGGAGTGAGCTGCGTAGAGATGGGGAGACAGGTTACAAAGCAGCAGTACGGACTTTAGTTGGGCTCTGAACCCGTTGGATGACATTGGGAGGTGATCGGGGGTGAGAAATAACGGTCCGTTGAGATCTCCTTTCCGAGAGCGGAGGCGAGTGTAATGCCTCGTGGGTTATTTTTTGCGCGCTGGGAACGTGAGCGTTCGCATCACGTTCCGTCAGACGCTGCGGCAGCGGAGAGTGTTTGAGAAGTGCGTGCCGCCACCAGAATCTTATGCTTCACTTACTTTGCTTCGTATTGCTTTGCTGGGAGCTTGCGAGGAAGCCAGTAGGCGTTGTGCAGCCAGGATGGCGGACGCGTCTGGGCTGATGTAGGCGGAGAAGCCGAAGAGGACCAGCACCCCAGCTGTTGGAGAGGTGGGGGAGCCCCAGCGAGGCCGCGCGCGTGGCAGCGCCTATCCTGAAGGAGTGGGCTGTATAGAGCTGGGGAGACAAATTGCAGAGGAGCAGTAGGGATCTTAGTTGAGCTCTGAACCGGGTTGCTGTCATGGGAAGGTTGTCTGGAGAGAGATGTGTCGGAGCGAGCTATTATTATGTTGCAGGCGCCTTGGTCTTTGAATGTTTGAGATGAAGGTTGAAAGGGTCAGAGGACATTATGTTGGGTGAAAGAGAGCGACCTTTGTGTGATGCTTCCACTACGTCGAGATTATCCGCATGACGAAGAACCTCTTTCTCTGCCACGTGTGATTCCACAGCGCGCAGGCCACGACCACTGGGAATATCTCGTGTAGGGCAGAGGAGATGCTCCGGTGGAAGTAGCGGCCACGGCCCGGCAACCCAATGGTCCTGGAAGAATCCCCCAAAACCCACGGAAGGGGCACGTCCGTGTAGAAGCAGAGACCGGCACAAGGAGGCAGGGATGCGCACGGCTCCCACCGCACCGGGCTAGACCGGCCGTATGCAGCAGCAGGCTGCGACGAGACGAGCAGCGGCAAACCCGCGGAAAGAGCCCGCAAAGGAGGAGAGCGGCAAAGACCCACGGACCACAGCACGAGACCCGCAGCAGGTGCAGCCAAGGGAGGAGCAGACCACACGCAGCAAGACAGAGGACAGCAGGGACACGCACGAGTAAGCGTGAGTAGACAAAGCGATTCCTCCAGAACGATTCTTTGCGAGGCTGCAGGAGCTTGCGAGGCTTCAGGAGGCCGGTAGTGGGAGTTGCTCCGTTTTTATGCGGCTGCGAGTCGGTACAGATGATTGGAAGGGGGCGTCTGCTGAGCGATAGGCTGGGGATGACAGCCGGCCTGGAGGGGGTAATTTTGGTTAACGTCTACCAAATTGAATTTTCGCGGGCTGCATGAGCCGACTTTTGGACCATCCTAAAGATACGTACATAAGCATTGAATAAATCTTAATCCGGGTCCACCACCATTGGCTCGGTGTGGTATTCCAAGCATGTCAGCGCACATCATTTTGGACCTTTTTGAGCCGGGACCCGCCCTAACTGGACGCTGCGCATGGTCTGGTCTGGACATTCACCTTGTTGGCCATTGGTTGCAGACTTATCCATTTACCTGCTTCCCAGACTTCTAAACGGATTTCTTTTTACATACCCTTTTGGGTACAACCAAAAATTCCAAAATTCACGTAGCCCGTCATAGTGTATGGGTGCCTTGTGTGGTCAAACTTGCGAGCCAAACACAAGATCTTCACACCAGCCGACTCAGCCGCAGATCCCTGTGGTGTTGGGAACAAAGTGCACATTCAAAACCCAATAAAGAACCTTGTGTTTTCTATCTCTGCTTGAACGCCACAAGCATTACATCTCCAAGCATTCGATGTCCTGGAAAGTAAAAAACTCACTATATTTGATTGTCAATATCAAACATCTTAATAGTTGCTTTCATAGAACCATGAAAGTATGACACAAAGATATTAAAAATCATAAACATAAAGTTCCTATAAAGATAATGAGGAATACCCTCAATGTAAGCTGTCTGTGCGTCACATGTAGTGTTTCACATTGCTCTTCAAGGTTATAAGCATGGTTCTATAATAATATCTTGATAGGGTATTACTAGCTTATAGCTGTTACACCCATGGGCACAGGAAACATTTCCTTTTTCCTAGAGTATTTAACTGGAATACAGGAGCCCCCACCCATGCTCTGGGCACTAACAGGAGTCCAGTCCCTGTGCTCCTCAGAGTCCGGGCTGGTTCATATGGGACTAACATGTCACTACATATTTTGGTGCGAGCCCCCACTAATAAATGTTGTCCTGGTAAAACAATTACACCAGACCACAAAAAGCTGCTGATTGTTACAGATTTGATGTGGCTATTAAAATTTAAGTCTGATCCAGTATTACCCCTAATTTCTGACTTGTTTGAAGGTTTAGGGAGAGAGACTGTAGGTGACAGATAACGCTCTCTCTTTTGTTTCTGGGGGACCAAAGACAATCATTTCAGTTTTGTCTGCGTTTAGCTGAAAGGGAAGTTGTTTAAGCAATCCCTCACTGATCTTGGGATTACCAGTGAAGAGTGGTCCACTGGTCCATGTTCCTGCTGCATCATGGAGACAAGATCTGAGTGTCGACTGCATAGTTATAAGGAAACTTCGTTTTCTTCGTATTAACCTGACCTAACGGCAAAGCATGTAGAGATTTGAACAGAAGAAGGTCCCAGGATCGACCCCCCTGTGTACTCCACAGGTCAGGGGCCATAAGATCTGATAAAACAACAGTTTCCATCTCCACAAAGTACTATCCAGTCCTCAAGGTAAAGACCTAAACCAACTTAGGAGCGGTGCCACTACTCCAACCCAGTCCCTAGTCCTCTGTAAGAGGATCTCATGTCGGACGGGACCAAAGGTCAGCACTTAATCTAACAAGATTAAGAATGAGACTATTGCCTGCGTCAGTGTTCACCGATTATCGTTTTGTAACCTTGACGAGAGCAGTCTCAGTGCTGTGGGGTCTAAAGGCCGGACTGAAACAAAACAAATGTGTTGTTTGGATTATCAGAAACAAGTAAGCTGTAGTAGACATCTTTTTCAAGACATATCCCCCATAAATGCAGATTTGAGATGGACGATTGTTGTTAAGTACCGTAGCAACGATACTGCTCTTTTTAGCATTTGCATGATGACTGCAGTTTCAGGCTAGGGGAATATACATAAAGAAGGGAAATGTTACTATCTGTTGAGTGGAAGGTAACAGACTGCTCAGTAACAGACTTCATAAATCTAGTGTGGTAGTACAACCAAGCTATGCATGTGGAGGAGCTCAAACAGAGAATTACTCTTGACAGTTTTTTATCATTTACAGGTGCAAAGTGATTAGCTCAGAGACCTTTCTGGCTGTTGGATTGGTTATCTGTGGATTGGGAGACAATGCGTTTTTGATGCCTTCGAACCTTGTCCATTGAAAAAATTTGCAAAAACTCATTGGCATTTACGTTATGGACAAGTAAGCGTCTATGGCATTTGAACAGGGGGGTTTGGTTAATTCAATTAACTTTGAACAACAGAACACGACGCAGATTGTTGCTGGCAGCCTTCAATCATTTCAGAAAAATACCTTTCTCACTCGTTACTACTAGCACCCGTTAAACTCGCACCTACATATCTTTGAAAAGCTCGTCATCAAACCTGGAGAGGTTGGACTGCGCCCCACAGTCCGCTCGCCCTCCGGCACTTTGCCTCATTTTGTGCCCTGACCGGAGTACTACTTTAGCCCACGGCGCCTTCTGCCCTTATTTTCCCTTTTAACCTTCACCGCAACGGTATCCAGAACATTTCAAACACTAGATGACTTAGTTAAAACCAGTTCAATCTTACCAGTAGAATACGATCCATTCCAAAGTTTATCATTCCCATAAATAGTTCCCTCGTATTTTCATTTATGTGTCTTCTTCGTACAATAGCAGAGTCCACAGGTGGTTTGTTATGAAACACTGCAAAAAAAAAAAACACAAATTGATCCACAGAAGCAACATCGACCACTTTACCTTTGAAATATGCACCCCCTTAGTAACAATCAGAAATCTAGAGTGTGCCCTCTGCGAGTGGTGGGGTGCCACTTACGAGCTGAGTAGAACAAAGGATTCTGTCCAGAACTAGCTCATTTGCATTTCTGTCATCAACATTATCCACGAGAATATTAAAATCACCTGTAATAACCAAACTATCAAAATCTGTGCATACAGACCTAAAGCAACTCGGTAAAATTACAATAAAACGTGACATGACTGCGGTGCTTGTATATACAATGAAGATATATGGAGAGATTTGTTTTGTTAGTAGTTTAAAAGACACAATATTCAAAAGACGAAAACCTTCCAAAGACATTCTATGGGAGACAAAGTGGTCTCTGAAAATGGCAGCAAAGCCTACTCCTTTTTGTTTTCCCGTATTTCAGATTCCAAAACATGAAATTGGTTGTGAGCTTCATTAAAACCTAGCATTTTTCCTGAATTTGGGTCAATCCAAGTTTCAGCCATGAACATAAGAATCAAGATTATGAATGGGGGGGGGGTGGGCGGGTGGGTAATAATAAATATTGATTAAAAACTTGTTACAAAGAGATCTGAACCTAAGCTAGCAAAGTATTCGAAAGTTTCAGTATCCAAGCCGGTTGGTGGTCGCTGATTCTTACACGGAAACCAGAATTCAGATTTTTCCAGATTAAACTTAGTAACTCCAGATTCTTTCTGTAATGTATTCTTTTTTTATCACTACGGAAGCACAGGTGCTTCATGACAGCCCCAGCCGTCTCCTCCTCTAACTAGACTCGCCAGTGCTGCTAGCAGAGACCCCTGTGCATCCTAGTGGTTAGAGAAAAGAGGGGGGTAAGGGGAAGCGGGGAGAAGGGATGGAGAGTGGGGTGGGGGACTTTTGTGTTGAACAGGGGGCAGGGAGGTGGAGGTTTATTGGGTGAGGTTAGGGCCGGGGTGGCTGGCAAGTTTTGGGGTGAGAACGATGGGAAGTGGGGGTTGGAATGTCATGAGTTAAGGGGAGGACTGGCTGAGGTGGATTGGTAGTGAATTTTTTTTGGTAACCCTATGGTTTTGAAGGTACAGATGGGGAGTGGTTTACATGTTGGACATGTAACTTCTAGATCTAGTAATAATGGGTGTGAGAGGAATAGTCTCATCCGCCGATTTATTCCCGCAAGTGTTAGAGTTAGGTCTAACAGTGAAGGCGGGATGATAAACAAAGGGACGTGTCCCCATTGCCAGATTGATGGAGTGACGTGGCAGAGGGGGAACCCAAGACAGGTCCATGAGTGGCGATGGATCTTTATTGGAGGGGGCAGTGGTTTGAGGAAACCCCAGCACAGGCTTTCCTGCAAGTAGCCCTGGGGTGAGGATGGGGCTCAGAGGCGCTGTAGAAGAAGAAGCGTGGCACTTTGGAGCTGGCAAGGATTGAGGATGTTGGTTTTGGGTGGTTCGTGTGCTTGCTGTGCTGCTACTACGGTGATGATGCAGCTGCTTCTGATGACAGTGGAGTGGGAGGATCCTTTGAGGCGGGTATGGTGTTGAATCCTTCGAGGTGGTGGTGGGTGATTAGTTCCTTTGAGTGGTGTGGTGTGAGATCCTTCGAGTGGTGGTGGTGTGAGAACCTTCGAGGTGGTGGTGGAGTTTGAATCCTTCATTGTGAGGTGGTTGAGATCCGCTCGAGGTGGGGAGGTCAGAACTTTTAGAGTCGGGGCATCCTTCCTTTTCGATGGCTTTGCAACTAGCTGCGCGAGGCAGATCTCAGGGCAAAGAAGGTTACCTCAACACTTTTACTCGAAAGTTTCAATGTGGCCCGTTCCCTTCACAAAATCTCATGCCTATTCCAGAACATATTAAAATCTCAATGAAGCAAGTCCTCTGCGAGAACATATCGTTAGGTAGAAAGTATTAGCTGATACAGACCCTGGGAATTTTCATTTCTTCCCGTCAACATTTGGTAGTGGGCCACTGATAACATTTATTACATCCATTTTATGCAAGGTCTCCGAATAAGAGGAGAGAAACACCCTTTCAAAACTTTCACTTGGGTTGTCATAGGACGACTACTTCATTGCCCCCACGGATCAACAATCTTTTTACCACCGCCGGTCTCAGACAGAAGCCTCAGCCCAGCCGCCTTAGCTCATCCATCTTTGGCAGAGTTACTGAGTGAACCTAGAGATTACGCATAACTACGCGTCTTATCGCCATGCCGCGATAAAGAGCGACTCAGCTGCATTTGAACCCTTGACTGAAGACTGAGACTGGACTGAGAACTACTGCTGATCATCTTCCAAAAGTGGGGAAAAGCGGTTTCTTGTAATTAAAGATATTTGCTGTGGCATTATGAAAACTCTTGTTAACGGCAGGATTTAGCAGACAGAGACGGATCGTGGTGTGCCAAACTCTGGAAGTTTATTTAAGTTTTTCTCAAGTTCCACTGGTTTACTCTGTTTCTTTCTCTCAGGCAGAATAAAGGCAGTACACAGTTTATATAGTCATTGTCACGTCACACATCGAAAGACATACGTGTCACAAAGAGACAGTCAAATCATAGTCATAACATGGAGTCCTTGTACAGTCCTTGTACAGTCCTGCACGTAGGCCATATTGCTATCTAATACTAACACCCTCCCCTTTGATCACATAATCACATGTGATCACTCAATTTGATCAATCAATAAAGTGGAAAAAAGAAAAAAAAAAAAAAAAAACTTTAAAAAAAATTATTAAAAACAAAGAAAATGTATGCATTAAACTCATAATCATCAAATCAATATCAGTGGATTTTATCCTCTATCCTGGGAAAAAAAAAACAAACAAAAAATAAAGTAAACAAACAAAAAACAAATAAATAAAAAAAAAACAAACAAACACTATTGGACACACAAGAACTCAGCAGATTCAGTCAAAACACAGACAAAAACGAGCTGAGTCTCAATTTAGAAGCTAATTTCACTTTTATTACTCTATACTTTTATTCTAATGATAATTGTTTACACTACACTTCACTGTATTATTTTCACTTTTCAATCTTAGACTGTGTACTTTACTTTCATGATTCACTATAGTTTAAAACTATTCTAATCTATTTACAAATATGTTTGCATATTTGCTTCTATTGAGCCATAATCTTAAACATACATTTTAATCTGATACATCTCTCTATTCTGTGGTTTTCTCTTATCAGTGGCATATTGTTAGTGGGATTTTGCTCCATGTCTATTCTCATTCTCAGGAATAAAACTGAACACAGTAAGGCAAATGGTTAAAATTAACATTATTATGGCGGCCAGTTTTCCAAATACATTTGTTGAACCAGGAAATGCTGTCACTTCCTCCTATCAGGCAATTTGGGATGAATGTACATCATTAATCAAATTAGTATAATCCTTACAAGAGCTAATCTATTTGAGCAGGTTTGGGGTCAGTTATTCTACAATGGTGTTTGATTCTCTAATCTGTGCTGGAAACTTCTCAATATCTAAATATCTACTATTCTGTTTTTGTGCTATACCCAAATGCATCAAAATGCTTTTGAATCTCTGTTGGTTCTAATCTATCTCATTAATCTAGACTACACTCATATGGATTTTTGCATTGTCAACATTCACTCATGTGTGAACACAAGTGAATTTGGCAAGTATCTAATAAAACTGTACATAAAACTGTAAGTAACTTTATCTACTTTTGAAGCAAAGGTTTGTGAAATGGTCCCTTTACCATTTGATATTAGCACTGGCTACAAATAATCTCTATTTTTGAAAGCATCTATGGTTGATGCATTTATCTATTCCTATTTTTACTCTATTTTTTAACTCCAAAGCTTGGTTGCAGCTAGAGCCAAGGCATATTTCTACTTTGTGACTTCTGTCACTTTTAATATCTCTAACATTATTCTGATTCTAATATTCTAGCTGCTCTATCAGAGATAACATTGTATGGTACTATTTTAACTCTTATGTGGAAATGTGTTTATGAACAACAAAGGAAGGACAATTCTACTTTTTTACTACTATTTGACATCTAATAAAACGCTACAATACTCATACTTTATCATTTTAAAACATTTTAACAGTTGCTCAGTCTCCCAGACTAAAAAGTCAAAGTTTTTGTCTGTCAGATGTCTGAATACTTAACATGTATATTGCATTTGGTCACAGTTCTGGTTGTAGCAACAGCATCGGCAATAGACGTTTTCATTGGCTGGTTCTTGTTCTGCAAATGTCTGTGTCCAATAGATCATCAGATGTCCAGAAGCTAGGGACAAACAAAAACAAAAGAAAGAATCATGAGTATCTGTCTCGTTTAGCACTCATCAATGTATGATTTCAAAAATATAAACAATCACTCCCCAGTTTTCTCTCTCTCAGGTCCTCAGATCCTCAGGGTCCTCAGGGTCCCCTGAGGGTGAGTCTCAGTCGTCATCAGGTCAGGTCATCTTGGACATCAGTAGGGTCCAAGCCATGGTTTTGGTCCAGATGCACATCAGGATCTCCAGATACAGTCTTTTCACTTGAAGCACATCAGGTCATTTGCGATGCACTTCTGGTCAATGGTGCAGTGTCTCAGTTCCTGTACACAGCTTGTTATGCAATAGTTACTTTCTATGGTTAGTCACTTTGATTCTACTTTAACACAATTTCTATTCATGCTGTTGCTTCTGTCCCTCAGACAAAAGCAAGCGCAGTTTACTTCTCTAATTTGTGTTTTTATCAGATCTAATTCTAATCAATGTAATTACTTCACACAGTACAAAATCAACAAATCAAAAGTGTCAGGACAGACGTCAATTAAGTCCATGACAATATAGAATTCAAATGAACATTTCTGGTCTCAAAAAATACTGATTCAAGTGATAGACAATTAAAAATATTTGTTTACATTGGAGTAAACTTTTAAAATGCTTTTTTCACATGTTCTGCTTTTTCATGTATCTATATGTAAATGTGAGTGTGTGTGTGTATGTGTGTGTGTGTAGTGTGTGAATTTTGGGGTTGTCTCTCCAGACTCCTCAAACCACCTGTAGGTCTCAAAGGTCACACTGTGGTGATGTAAACCAACTGGACACACTTCCAGATTGCAAAACAACTCACCCACCACTGCCTACAGAAAACCCCACTTTGTGGCCCCGGTCTCACTGCCACCTACGACCATCGGTCTGTAGTGGGGGAGGGGCACACGGAGGTAGCTATGTCGCCTTTACGATCTGCGGCTGGTTGGATGGTGTCTACTCTGGGCCACTGTTCTGATCCCTCTGTGTCCACTCCAGCAGTCCAGTGACCCTGTACAGTGTGTGCCCTTGGTTCTGGAAAACAACCTTATAGTCAAATTAAAAACAACAGAGATTGTGAATGAGATTGTTTTTCTCCCTAAAGTCAAAACAATTTTGGAGCACTCTTGGCTTTCCCACATGCGCTATGTAAATAAAAGATTACTTATTATCTTACTAATGATGACACTTTTAAGACCAGAAACTCTTAATATAAAAAAACAAGACTCAAATCTAAAAAAACCTTTAAACTTTAAAATATGTGTACTTTTGTACTGTGTGTTTAATTATCTTGCACATTTCAGACCAGGCTCCTCTGCTGTGGCATCAGCAGGAGGAGCAAGGTCAGGCGTGTAGTCAAAACAAAAACGTCACCGCTTGCAATGGGTGAATTGGGTAGTTTAACTTAATAATACTTTTACAGCTAATTCCCTCTTTCTTTTTAGACAAAGTCTATAATCAATAAGCACTTTTAACACAGATTCTAATTTAAATGTTTGAAAAACGGCTTTTGTAACTAAAATAAAAACATAAAAAAATTCTCACAAACAGCTATGAAATATATCAGAGATACAATAATGGACTCAAAAAAATAAGCAGCAGATTTAAAAAGAAAAGCAAAGCTTTAGCACTAATCTTTGGGTTTCAAAAACATACTAATTCAAAACTTATTCACTAATGGTGTTTAAAAACGTTTAACTGTGTCATAACAATGTTCAAATGGCAAATTTCGCAAATTTAAAAACTTAATAAAAGCCAAAATCCTAAAAGCAGTAGCTCTGATTCAGAGCCGGAGCATCAAAGGAGGGGGCCGTTTCCCCTGACAACGGCAGCAAGATAGAGGGGCGCACACACACAGGCAGAAAGTAGTGTTTTAGCAAAAATGCAAAAACAGAAAGAAGAATAACTTAAGATTACTTTTTTAAGCAAATATAACTGATGTTTATACTTTTGTCATCCAAGTCTAGAAATGGCCACTTTCCACACTTGTAACAAAAGGCACTCTTGTCTTTAACGTTTACGCTTCTATTTTATCGAGGTAGCAAACTAATTTAAACTCAAAATCTCTTTCTAAAAAACAAAAACAACTGTTGGATACAACCTTCTCATAGCTTAACTGTAGATATAACTCGGCAAAAAATGTAAATAACTCACGAAAGCTCTCATAGCTCAACTTTAGATAAAACTCTGCATTCTCCGGTGAACTCTGTTCACTCCAAAAAACAAAAACTCCCTTTTTCTGTATGTAATTTAAACCGTGATCACTGAAATATTGTTGCTTCTTTACTTTTGTCATTTATCAGCCTGAAATTCGTCAATTTCAAAGCTTTTGTAACAAAGGCCTCTTTAACACATTTCCCTTTTTATTGCTTTTATTATTACACCATGGTTTCACTAAGGATCCTACACTTGATCTTTTCTCAAAGGGACTCTAACCCCGAAAACGTTTTCTCAAAGGGACTCTAACCCTGAAGCTTCTTCTCAAAGGGACTCTAACCCCGAGACTTCTTCTCAAAGGGACTCTAACCCCGAGACTTCTTCTCAAAGGGACTCTAACCCCGAGACTTCTTCTCAAAGGGACTCTAACCCCGAGACTTCTTCTCAAATACAATTTAGAGAGTTTGACAGACCCCAAAAACAGACCAAAATTTAGCTAGTATCCAATTATACAGACTTTACATATAAAAAGGTGTCTGCTTACCTTATTCTTGTCAAACAGGATCCAAGGACTGTCCCAGAGGTCTGCCAACCTCTTTTCCGCGTCGGAATATTCAATTTAAAAAACAAAAGTGACAGAAGCAACAAGAAGCATCCAGGAACAGCTCTTCCAGCCTGCTGGAATCTCCGCTCCCAGACACAGCATGCCGGTCTCTCACGCAGAGGAAAAGAAACAGAGCAAACTCCCTCAAAACAATCCAGAGAATGGCACACACTGAGCCGCGCATTCTCCACCAAATCTGTTAGGATTTAGCAGACAGAGACGGATCGTGGTGTGCCAAACTCTGGAAGTTTATTTAAGTTTCTCTCAAGTTCCACTGGTTTACTCCGTTTCTTTCTCTCAGACAGAATAAAGGCAGTACACAGTTTATATAGTCATTGTCACGTCACACATCGAAAGACATACGTGTCACAAAGAGACAGTCACATCATAGTCATAACATGGAGTCCTTGTACAGTCCTTGTACAGTCCTGCACGTAGGCCATATTGCTATCTAATACTAACAGATGTCCATATGTTACAAGTTTAGGTTGTGAAGTGACTTTTGGGTTGTCAGCGTGACATAAGACTGGAAACCTTTTTATGCTAAAATGTTTGAACTGTGTCAACAAACTAATGGTTTGGGCCATTTGGAATCTTTGGAGTGACCATGATGTAGGTGTGTTTTTGTCTAAATAAATAGGCCTGTTACACAATGGATTTCAGTGCACGCACGGTCACAGCACCAAGATCAAAGATGTGCCGTGACCATGCAGGCGCTCCTTGCGTTGCAAGTAAAACAAATGCATCCTTGTCTGTTTTGTATATCTTTGTCCAGGTGCTGTAGTTTAAACCATCTTTCATAACAGTCAAAGAGGTTAACCCATTTCCTAACGCACATTAGGCATGTCTGGGCAATGAGAACATGACTGCTGCATTTCAGCCAGGTATTCTTGGGTTTCATATGACGTCAAGGCAGTGGCGCGAATACCAAACGTAGAACAGGACGTGACGTATCCTGGCGGTGCAGTCTGCCGGGTTTATACACGGAGATATAGTAGAAGAAGAAGTGCTGTCAAAATGCCATCTTTTTGTGCGGTGTACGCTTGTAGCAACCGCACAAATAGAGAGAAAGACAAGAGTTTCTTCTGTGTTCCAACTGTGGTCTCAGATAAAGGAGGACACTTTGAAAAAATCACTGGAATGAGGCGGGCGAGGTGGATCAAGGCTTTCCCAGATAAGCGCCCCCTGCAGGCCAACCAAATGAAACGGGGCAATTTCTGTTTTGATTTTGGGCATTTAAAAAAATAAATAAAGACTCTTTGAGAAATATATCTGAGTACTCCCTTAGTTGAGGGTTGAGTTGTCCCATCTCTGCTCATTCGTCCCCTGCTGGCCAAGTTTAATGAAACCCAAGAATATGTAGCTATCAAACAATAAAGTGTTAGTGGAAATTTACTGGGAAATCTATATTGTTTGCTTGCTGCGTTTTCGATTACCGTATCATATCTCGATAACACATATTTCAGATTAAGAAAGCATTTTGTTTTAATCAATTTGGATGCAGCCCCTGTGGATATCTGCTGCTGCTCAGCCTCTGAAATACTGAGTAAGATGGTCTTAAAAATAAAATGTCCTGAACTGCAGCAGTTGTGAAAGTGGCCGAGACTCACACTTCCAGCTGTTCTTCCTCCTGCTGTCCGCTCTTCTCTGACTCTTCTTTACTCTCTTGGATTTCCTGCTTGAGCCTGGAACCAGAGAAGTGCTCCATGTCGCCCCCACTCCCTGAGCTGATGTCCTCGCCCTGCGCTCCATCTGAGCACTCGTCTGTCTTCACAGAGACTAAACTGAACACAAATCAACAATGTCAGATGTCACAATAACACAGAAGCATGTTTATTTACTGTTTAAGGCTCACACTTGCAGCTGCTCTTCCTCATGTTTGATTCTCTGCTCCTCAGGCTCCTCTTTAATCTGTGGACTCTGGGACATGTTCTGACTAGAATCAGGAGCCCGAGAGGGGTCTGGACCATAGACTGTCTGGACACCTGCAGGAGAAGATGGGTTAATGGAGGACTGAACTATTCAAACAAACATGTGCAGAGTATAATGAATAATACATTATAATAATTAAGGTCTGCAAAGGATTAGAAGAGTGATACCAAACAGTACTTTAATTTTGATGAATTCTGGGACCAATGAAATTCCATCAAATAACTTAAATGACCACTGGACAGGCTGCATACTGTCATTATATATAAAAAAAAAAGGATCGAGGCTTGAGCTGAACTGAGGATAACGTTACATTACATTGGGACTTGCTCCAGATCAAAAATGCTGCCGTGTGAATACAGACGAAAGCAGGACAAGTACAGAAGTCCCTGATGTTATATAGAGTATAACAGTATATGTGAAGGATGCTAACAGTAGCTCAGTGCTAACACAGAGCACTGGGCCTACCCAGTGTTGTTTACCACCAACACCACACTTTACCTCTGTGAGAACGCCGTGTGTAGGATAGAGATGTTATAAACCAGCTTTAAAGTTTATGAAGCAGAAGAATCTCAGCATCTGTTTGGAAACGCTGCTGCATGTCACGTGACTGACGCGCGGCTTATGTGCAGTTCTGCTCACAGTCACCAGATGGCGCCAATTCTCCAGTTTTCATTGTTTACAAACAGGTAGTTCGACATTAACTATGTTTTTGGCTTTATTTGCATGACAATTGTTTTTAGTTAACACGTTTTCCCCTAAAATAACAGAAATAGAAAGACAATTAAGTTAAAAGTCACAAAAACCAAATAGGGTGTGTCTTAAGCAGAGACTGGTCCCAGGGCGTGACTCCAGTGCCAGGGGCCGGGCTCAGGAGCAGGAGCCGGGGCGTACGAGGAAGTGTGTCCGTGTGGAAGACAGTGATCCTCGACCGACACCTCGTCACCTTTGCACCTCTGCACATCAGCATGCCTGCGAAGAAAGTCTGCATCGTTGGCTCTGGAAACTGGTAATGGATCTTTGACTCTGGCGTTGAAACCATAGAGGTGGAAACGCGATCACTTGTGTATTTGTATTTTTCGTGTTGTTTTGGCAAAAGGAAAGTGGCTGTGGTCATGCATGTACAGACAGGGCAGTCAGATCACTGCTAGAGGCCCTTAAACGCTATTGGTGTTGCTTCCTTTGCATTTTGATCTGTCATAACCATCATCATAATCTGTCAACTAAGGCTATTAAAACGCATTTCTTTTTTAGTAGTCACTATAAATACACACAGGTAAGAGCAGCTGAATTTCCTGGACTTTGCCTGGCTGCACGGATTTGTACAGATTGCTTTAATATGCAAGTTGAGCCTTTTCATGAATTAGATACACTAGCTCCTCTCATTTTGCAAATTTTTAACTTTATTGAATGACCTATTATTGAGAGGTCAGTGTGAGGGCTGTCATGACCTATTAAAAAAAAACATCCACAAGAAAGACAGAAAGAAAGGCAACACTGTACTAACCTCACTTTACCTCACTTTATTATCCAGTAATAGACTAGTTTGATTAAGATGAAGAGAACCTTTATTCGTCCCACTGTGGGGAAATCTCTCTGAAAACAGCGGGAATGCACTAATCATTTTTGGACATTACTAATTAATATATTTTGTATATAGTTTATGGTATTTAATTTTGGAAAAATTTTAACAGTCATTCAAACTTGCTGAGAAGAGTAGTAACTTAGATAGAGCTGCAATTGCTGCACTCAAAAGTGTAAACACAAAAATGGGTTGTTTCCCCTTGTCATTTTTGTATGTGATCTTTTTATTTGGATCGCATTAGCTTCCCCACGTGATCGCTAGTCTTCCTGGGGTCCACTCCACATAAGATCATCAAGTATACAAAAGCAATTAACAAAACAAAATAACCTGGGCTTATTGGGCTTAGAGCTGATTGGCTGAGTGAGGGTGGTCGTCCTTTTCCAGTCACTAGAGTAGAAATATGGATTTTATTACATTCGATTGGGTACCCCAGCTGCTAACCACCTTCACTGCTCTGTCATGATATATAACTAATCCAATAGTCAATGGAATAAATTGTTTGCCCAACTAATAATTCATATATTTATTAATTCTCCTCTCTGCTCTCTCCTCTCTGCTGTCTGCCCTCCATCCTCTCCTCTCCCCTCTCTGCTCTCTCCTCTCTCCTTTCTGCTCTCTCCTCTCTGCTCTCTGCTCTCTGCTCTCTCCTCTCTCATCTCTCCTCTCTCCTCTCTCCTCTCTCCTCTCTCCTCTCTCCTCTCTCCTCTCTCCTCTCTCCTCTCTGCTCTCTGCTCTCTCCTCTCTCCTCTCTCCTCTCTCCTCTCTCCTCTCTCCTCTCTCCTCTCTGCTCTCTCCTCTCTGCTCTCTCCTCTCTGCTCTCTCCTCTCTCCTCTCTCCTCTCTCCTCTCTCCTCTCTGCTCTCTCCTCTCTCCTCTCTCCTCTCTCCTCTCTCCTCTCTCCTCTCTCCTCTCTGCTCTCTCCTCTCTGCTCTCTCCTCTCTGCTCTCTGCTCTCTCCTCTCTCCTCTCTGCTCTCTGCTCTCTGCTCTCTGCTCTCTCCTCTCTCCTCTCTCCTCTCTGCTATCTGTTCTCGTCTCTCTCCTCTCTCCTCTCTCCTCTCTCCTCTCTCCTCTCTCCTCTCTCCTCTCTGCTCTCTCCTCTCTGCTCTCTGCTCTCTCCTCTCTGCTCTCTGCTCTCTGCTCTCTGCTCTCTGCTCTCTCCTCTCTCCTCTCTCCTCTCTGCTATCTGTTCTCGTCTCTCTCCTCTCTCCTCTCTCCTCTCTGCTCTCTCCTCTCTCCTCTCTCCTCTCTGCTCTCTGCTATCTGTTCTCGTCTCTCTCCTCTCTTCTCTGTCCAGGGGCTCAGCCATCGCCAAAATCATCGGCCACAATGTGAAGGGCTCCAACCGCTTCGACCCGATGGTCAGCATGTGGGTGTACGAGGAGATGATCGAGGGCCGAAAGCTCACCGACATCATCAACACAGAGCACGAGAACGTCAAGTACCTGCCCGGCCACAAACTGCCGCGCAACGTGGTACGAGCCGCCGTACCTGCCACACCCGCCACAGCTGCCCCAGGGCTATCGGAGCAGCTTTTATTACAGGCCAGGGGAGATAAGGAGTGACTATGGGTTGAATACTTTACACGTTTATGCAATAGACAGAGAAGTGATAAGTGTGCAGGTGAAGAACACAGTCGACGATTTGCAAGCAAGGAAAGTTTATTTGTAGAGCAAAGCTTGAAGTGCTCACAATCAAGATAGAAACAAACAAAACATTAAAATCATAGATAATCACAGTGCATTAAAAAGAGTGAATATACAGTCCTTCAGTTGTATGCATAGTTAAGCAGAACTGTTTGTAAGCTGCATATTTACAGTTTCAGGACGACTGTTTTTCAGCTGCATAGTTCTGACTCTGGGAACCAGCAGGAGGCCTGTCCCTGTGATCCTCAGAGTGTTAAGAAATGATGCAAAGGACATCACGTGACTAGAGAAAATGAGAAAATTGAGAAAATCTAGTGATGTATAATGTCATTGTACCAGTTTGATGTCTTTAAAAACAAAAATATTGCCCATAAATTACTTTTGGTAAATTCTCAGCTGGTGTTAAGATCTTTGCAATCACATGTTTGTGCTTGCAGCCAGGACTGTTCAAATAAAGAATGCAAAACACATTCTACTTGTCTCTCTGGTGGTAGCAGGCAGAAGACATTGTTATAATTGAATGGCCTTTTTTCCTTTTTTAAAGCCATACTTTTGTTATAATATTCTGAAATTGGAGTATTTGGACAAACGGTGCTACAATTTTCTGTTATTGGATGGAGGGTGGTTGGAGAGAAAAATGACTATAACGTTTTATTTAGGGCTGTCAGGAATTATGAGGATCTGTGTAAGTGTAGTGACCTGTATTCCTTTCCTCCGCTGTAACTTCAGGTGGCGGAGGCCGACATCACGGAGGCGGTGAAGGGAGCCACCATCCTGGTCTTCGTCATCCCACATCAGTTCATCAGCAAACTGTGCGACCAGATCAAGCCCCACATCGACCCGGGATCAACCATTGGGATATCGCTCATAAAGGTGAGTTTGAGGGTTTCCTTTCCCACTTTGTGTGTGGTGTCATTGGGCCTCCTGCTGCTGCTGCCCAGGTGTTTGGGAAATGTATACAATTCTGCTAATAGTTAGTACTTTTGATATTTATATAATTTCATCCTGTTGTGTATGCCTGCCTTTGACACATAACATGTTGCTATTTTAACTTCGGTCTACCCATGTTTGCTGTGATTTTACACACACACACGCACACGCACACACACACACAATGTCCAACTCATTTTCCTTGAGGAAGGTAAATATGAATCACAAGTTTAGACTCTCATTTCTTCACATTCATTATCTTTTGTTGTTATAACTTAATTATTAAAAACATTATTATTAAAGTGATAGTCTGGAACTCCTGGCCTTAAATGTTGATATAAAATAAGTCATTTTATGAATTCTAATATTACGGGTAAGTCCCGCCTTCCCTTCTCTTAGCTATTGACCAGATGCATCAACGTCATCCAGTCACGTGATTGTGAATGAGCTTACGGCGTAAGTATTGGAAACTAGCATTGCTGCGAGAGCAAAACGGACACAACTCTTAAAAACAGAGCTTCCTCTCCTAAATGGAGAAGTGGCTGCTTCAAGCACATGTTCGATTACGTTATAGGTGGAAGTAGGACATCAGGTCAGGGCTCACAAAGAGTGGTATTTGGAGAAGTTAAGGATCGCCTAACTGGATGTTGACCCATACCTTCTCCCACAGTCAATTTTATCGATTAAATAAAATGTCTATTTTTGCCCAAATTCACCCTACATGATCTTTATCATTATCGTTAACAATGCATCCCCTCACACTGGAGCAGATTTATATGTACATTTTGCTGGTAGCATTAGCAATAGTCCACTTTTCTGTGGCTTTTCTGTCTACAGCCAAACATGATACGTACTGACGGAGAGGAAAATAGTGAAACACGCAATTGACTTAAAAGATAAAAATGTCAATGTTGCAGCGCACATACAGGACAGTAGTAAGAGACACGTTTGACGTGTGTCATTGTCCTCCACATCAATGGAAATAAAATAAATACAAACTTGGGATGGCTTTATCTTGTAAAAAGTGTTCACTGCATATTAGGGAGTACTTGGATGGGTCCCAGTCCTTTTGGTTGATTGCCGCCATCGTCGTCTTCTGTCTTCATGGCGAGCAGGTATCAGATAAAAAAGCTTATGTCCTTGCCTGTTAGTATAATCAACCGCACTGCAAAATGTCAGTTTTGGCTGTAATGCGCTGAAACAGGTTGTTTTGGTCAGGTGTCCGTAGGCTCCAGTTAGACTTCTGCCGTCTGTCATGGAGAGTGGGGGTGGCCGGGACGTCACATGCAAGGGGTCAATAGCTCATAAATCCACAATGCCGTCCACGTTAACCTATCAAGTCATGCCAAGGGCTGTCAATCATCTGCGCTGATGCTCGTAGCTGCGCATGCTCAGTTGTTTGTTTTAACGGAGCCTCCGAATCAAGCCTCCATTTGGCTCTGGAACTACATGAAAACTGAACAAAGAATTCTGAACATCCGCTCTGAGTTATCCATTTATATACTGAACCTATATCCATAATCATTTATATACTGAACCTATATCCATAATCATTTATATACTGAACCTATATCCATAATCATTTATATACTGCACCTATATCCATAATCAGATCCTCTGCAGATGTTCCTATAATGTTCAATTCATGATAATAGCTTCCGGGTTTACCACGATCGCTTTTTTTGTGCATTAAAACAATAATGCATATGTATAATGTATTTTCCGATAAACATTTAAATGTGTTACGGAAACGTAGGCGTAGACCAATCAGAAAGGAAGGGGGAGGGAGCTTGCGTCTTTTTTTTTCAAATCAAGTACCACAAACTCCACACAATCACTTTAAGAAAAGTAGTAACAATAAGAAAACAACTTGAACAGGCTTTTGTCACCGTTCTTGTGTTGATGTTGCGTCTGTAGGGAATAGACGAAGGGCCGGCCGGACTCAGACTCATCTCCGACATCATTCGTGAGAAGCTGGACATAGACGTGAGTGTTCTGATGGGAGCCAACATCGCCAGTGAGGTGGCAGAGGAGAAGTTCTGTGAGACCACCATCGGTAAGGCCGCCTGTCCGTCCGTCTGTCGGTTCTGTATCCTTAAACCCGATTTAAAAGCTTGTATTTGGAACTACTGTCTCTCTGCAACAGGGTCCAAGAACCTGCTCAGTGGAGTGATCTTCAAAGAGCTGTTCCAGACGCCAAACTTCAGGATCGCCGTGATAAGCGAGTGCGACACGGTGGAGCTCTGCGGCGCGCTCAAGGTAATGTGTGTGTGTGTGTGTGTGTGTGTGTGTGTGTGTGCGTGTGTGTTTGCATTTATGTCTGTGTTTGTTGGTTATTAATGGATAATCACTGGGAGGAAAACATTTAAATCTACGCTGACATCACATTAGGGAACTTTCCTGGCATTTTAATGGTTAATTAAATATGGGGAAATGCCAGTGTTGGAGCGCAGTATAAACCTTTTGAACAGGAAAAGGCTCATAAGCAGTTTTTTATGATAAATATGTTTCTGAGAACATAGTGTGTGTCTCGGGTAGAACATCGTGGCCGTGGGGGCGGGCTTCTGCGACGGCCTGGGCTTTGGCGACAACACCAAAGCGGCGGTGATCCGGCTGGGCCTCATGGAGATGGTGGCCTTCGCTCGCATGTTCTGCTCTGGGGACGTGAGCTCCAGCACCTTCCTGGAAAGCTGCGGAGTGGCTGACCTCATCACCACCTGCTACGGAGGGAGGAACCGCAAAGTAGCTGAGGCCTTTGTGCGCACGAGGAAGGTACACGGACCACTGGAGCATTGTAGCATTGTAGCATGTGTGCAGCAACTAAACATAAGTTTGTTTGTTTACGAGTGTGTTGCTAAAACTACAAAGACAAGTGCATTTCTTACATTATGACAATATTTTTCCCACTTCCAAAAAGAACTTGAATATTATTAATGTTGAATTGTTGGCTCCCACGGAATGTGGAGTGGTCCGCTTCTCACTGAGCTACACCCACCTGTAGATGGCAGTGCGACACCAGGGTCCAACTACACACATTTGAAACAACATCTGTACTTAACTTAGAGAGGCACAGCTCCTCAAAAAATTCCAGCATCTCCTTGTTCCTTGTTCCATTTTTGAGGTTTTCTGAACTAATTTGAACATACCTGTAGTATGCATCTGGACTCCTGATACAACCTTGTAGCTGTTGAACACAGTCCCGGTAAAAGTAACAGTCGAACCAAAGCATAACATACCATTTTGTGCACATAACTTAACACTGTAGCAGTAGTTGGCACTTCTTCTTCACAGCATCGAGGTGTCAATAACACCTCCAGACGAACCGTTTCTGTGTGGAGTTTGCATATTCTCTCTGTATCTGCGTCAGTTTCCACCAGTTGCTCCGGTTTCCCCTACCACTACTGTATAAACATGCGCAATAGTTCAAGGTGAATGAATGCATTTGTGAGTGCGACTCTGGGAGAAAACATTTTAAATCAAGAGATAATCTGGCGTTTTTATGCAGTTATGTTGCTAACAGACATAGATATACAATATTTATTCCATATTTAATGCAAATAAATGGTCATTCACATAAGCGGTTAACTCATTTATACCTCAGTTTCCATTTGTTTACCTTCTCCCTCATGTGACTTGTCTGCAGTCCATTGCGGAGCTAGAGGCAGAGATGCTGAACGGTCAGAAGCTGCAGGGCCCTCAGACATCTGCCGAGGTCTACAAGATCCTGCAGAAGAAGAGCCTGGTGGAGAAGTGTGTCCTCTGCTAACCCTCAGGTCAAAGTTAAAATATTGGTGACATAAACGAAAGGTGCTTTGTGTTGCAGATTCCCCCTGTTTGCAGCCGTGTACCTGATCTGTTTCGAGGGCAAAGCCGTGGAGGAGTTCATCACGTGTCTCCAGAGCCACCCGGAGCACATGTGACGGAGCGTTTAGAACACTTCAAATAATCAGGAACCAAGCCCTAACTGCTGCCATGAGCGTTTCCAGCCAGCGGAGGCCAGTGTAGTGGTACGATTACGATACGCACAACTTTCAGCAACTCAGCACTTTGTCTGAACGTGACCTTATGACGTCATGATTTTGATAGCTCTCACAGGCTTTCAGATGTGCATTCTCAATGCGTGTTCTGAAATGAACATAATAATAATTTGTTGTTCAGTCAAAATTTTATCATCTGTGAGTTCAATTAGTAAATGAATTTTGTTTTTTAAAGGACCAAAATAAATCAATTTGAAAACAAAATGTATTTTCAATTTAAACCATGACCCCCTACTAATGCTTGTCTGTCTTCTCCCATGTCCTACTGCTGTCGTCCTGGTACTACTGCTACTGTTTGATCAAATTTGCCATTTGTCTTCTGTATGCACTCTTTGCCTCCTACCATTGGGTGGCGCCACCTCACTATCGTATGCCCGACACAAGTGTAGTGCGCTGCTGTCCTTTTACTACTGCTACACAAGCCTACATTACTGCTGTCGTCCTGATGCTGTAATGTTTTGGATGACGTCACTAGATCTGACTACTACTACGATTTATACATCCATCCATCCATTCCCTTTAATCAGAGCTGCACCCAGTCCACATAGCACCAGTCCCTCTCTGATCCTCCTGCAGGCAGGGAGTCCTCAGGAGCCTTGATCTTCCAGCGGGGGCTTCAGGCAAAGTGGGGTTAAGTCTCTTGCCCAAGGACACAACAACAGGAGACAACAACAGGAGACATCAGTGGGAGTCAATTTATACAACATACTTTGATTACTTGCAGTACTATAGACCTGGAAGTAAAAGACTGATCCTGTTTGATATCAGACTCTAAGCGACACAGGGCCTGGTTAGTACTGTGATGGGAGACTTGTGATCATCATGGGGCCTCAGTTGAAGCTAAAGGCAAGACACTGGAGTTTAACACCACTGGGTACGGAGTAAATGTACAAAAAACACCAACCAGCTTACACCACCACTGATATATATGTTTATGACAGCCAATAATAATACTACATCACAGGTTTAATACTACTGTTACTAATAATACTCAGCCTATTACAACTTCTACTGCTGGAACTATTATGGGCTCGACACACGGGGGCGTCGTCGCGTCATTTGTAAACATCGCTGTTTACAAATGTTGCGTCGTCAGGCTCGTGCACATGTCGGGCATGCGCACGCAGGCAACGGAACTTTAAGGCAAGGCAAGGCAAGGCAAGTTTATTTATATAGCACAATTCATACACAAGGCAATTCAAAGTGCTGAACAAAACAAGAAAGCATTAAAATCATAAATTATCACAGAACATTAAAAAGAAAGATAAAAATATAAAATCCCTCAGTTGTATGCACAGTTAAACAGAACCGTCTTTAACCTGGTTTTAAACATTGTCAGAGAGGAGGCCTGTCTCACATCTTCAGGAAGACTGTTCCAGATTTTAGCAGCATGAATCTGAAAAGCAGCCTCCCCATGTTTAGTTCTGACTCTGGGCACTAACAGGAGTCCAGTCCCTGTGCTCCTCAGAGTCCGGGCTGGTTCATATGGGACTAACATGTCACTAATATATTTTGGTGCGAGGCTATGGAGAGACTTGTACACAAGCAGAGCTGTTTTAAAGTCTATTCTCTGAGCCACAGGAAGCCAGTGCAGAGACCTGAGGACTGGACTAATGTGGTCGTACTTCCTGGTTCTAGTCAGGAATCGAGCTGCTGCATTTTGAATGTACTGCAGCTGTTTTACAGCCTGTTTGGACAGACCTGTGAGCAGGCCATTGCAGTAGTCTAACCTACTGGAGACAAATGCATGGATAAGAATCTCCAAGTCTGCTTTAGACACTATGTTTTTGATCCTGGCAATGTTTTTTAGATGGTAAAAAGCTGCTGATGTTACTGATTTGATGTGGCTATTAAAATTTAAGTCTGAGTCCAGTATTACCCCTAGATTTCTGACCTTGTTTGAAGGTTTTAGGGAGAGAGACTGTAGGTGACAGATGACGCTCTCTCTTTGTTTCTGGGGACCAAAGACAATCATTTCAGTTTTGTCTGCGTTTAGCTGAAGGAAGTTGTTTTGCATCCACTCACTGATCTGTTGGATACAGTGAAGGAGTGAGTCCACTGGTCCATGTTCTCCTGCAGTCAGTGAGACATAGATCTGAGTGTCGTCTGCATAGTTATGATAGGAAACTTTGTTTCTGCGTATTAACTGACCTAACGGCAGCATGTAGAGATTGAACAGAAGAGGTCCCAGGATCGACCCCTGTGGGACTCCACAGGTCAGGGCCATATGATCTGAGACACAGTTTCCAATCTCCACAAAGTACTTCCTGTCTTCAAGGTAAGACCTAAACCAACTTAGGGCGGTGCCAGTGACGCCAACCCAGTCCTCTAGTCTCTGTAAGAGGATCTCATGGTCGACGGTGTCAAAGGCAGCACTTAGATCTAACAAGATTAAGATTGAGACTTTGCCTGCGTCAGTGTTCAGCCGGATATCGTTTGTAACCTTAACGAGAGCAGTCTCAGTGCTGTGGTGGGGTCTAAAGCCGGACTGAAACATATCAAATGAGTTGTTGATTATAAGAAATCTAGTAAGCTGTAGGTAGACAACTTTCTCAAGGACTTTCCCCATAAATGGCAGATTTCAGATGGGACGATAGTTGTTAAGTACAGTGGCATCCAGACTGCTCTTTTTTAGCAGGGGCCTGATGACTGCAGTTTTCAGGGCCTTTGGGAATATTCCAGAATGAAGGGACATGTTTACTATCTGTGTGAGTGAAGGTAACAGACTGCTCAGAACAGACTTCAGAAATCTAGTGGGTAGTACATCCAGGCTGCATGTGGAGGAGCTCAAACTGGAGATTATCTCTTGGACAGTTTTATCATTTACAGGTGCAAAGTGAGTTAGCTCAGAGAGCCTTTCTGGCTGTTGGATGGTTATCTGTGGATTGGAGACAATGGCGCTTTTGATGCCTTGAACCTTGTCATTGAAAAAATTAGCAAACTCATTGCATTTACGTTTGGAAGTAAGCTCTAATGGCATTTGAACAGGGGGGTTTGTTAATCTATTAACTGTTGAAAACAGAACACGCAGATTGTTGCTGCAGCCTTCAATCATTTCAGAAAAATACCTTTCTCTCGTACTACGTAGCACCCGGTTAAACTCGCACAACTTATCTTTGAAGATCTCGTAATCTACCTGGAGGTTGGACTTGCGCCACTTCCGCTCGGCCCTCCGGCACTTTCTCTTTTGTGCCCTGACCGAGTCTGCTTTAGCCCACGGCGCCTTCTGCTTATTTTTCACTATTTTAACCTTCACAGGGGCAACGGTATCCAGAACATTCAAAACACTAGAGGTGACAGAGTTAAACAGTTCATCTACAGTAGAATACGATGCATTCTCAAAGTTTATCATTTCCATAAATAGTTCACCCGTATTTTCATTTATGTGTCTTCTTTGTACAGTTGCAGAGTCCACTGGTGGTTTGTTAGTGAAACACATGTCAAAAAAAACACAGAAATGATCCGAAAGAGCAACATCGACCACGTTTACATTTGAAATAATCACCCCCTTTGTAACTAACAGATCTAGAGTGTGCCCTCTGCTGTGGGTGGGGCCACTTACGTGCTGAGTGAGATCAAAGGATTCAAGTACAGAACTCAGCTCATTTGCATTTCTGTCATCAACATTATCCACATGAATATTAAAATCACCTGTAATAACCAAACTATCAAAATCTGTGCATACAACTGAAAGCAGCTTGGTAAAATTATCAATAAAACTGTGAATAAAACTGTGACATGACTGCGGTGGCTTGTATAGGACAACGAAAAGTATTGGAGGAGATTGTTTTTGTTGTATTTTAAAAGACACATATTCAAATGACGAAAACGGTTGTGGTCGGCTGATTCTACACGGAACAAGAATTAGATTTTCCAGATTAGACTGATTAACTCAGATGTTTTTCTGTAATGTATTCTTTGTGTTATCACTAAGGAATGGCACAGGTGGCTTCATGACAGGGCCCCAGCCGGGTCTCTCCTCTAACTAGACTGCCAGTGGCTGCGAAGCAGAGACCCTGTGCATCCTAGTGTTTAGAGAAAAGAGGGGAAGGGGAAGGCGGGGGAGGAGGATGGAGAGGCGGGTGGTTCTTGGGAGTTGGACGGGGGGGGGTTGAAGGTGGATGGGTTTTTGGTGATGGGTTAGGGGAGGGGCAGGCTGAGTTGGGTGGTGGACGAGGGGGGAGTGGAGGTGGAGGGTTTCTTGGTGCTGGGTTAGGGGGGGAGGTGGGCTAAATGAGCAGGAGGGGGGGGTGGAATACTTATGGGGTTAGAGGAGGGACGGGTGGATTTTGTGGGAGAATTTGAGTTGGACGCCTAGGTGGCTTTGGAGGTACGTATGGGGAGTAGTTTTGAATGTTAGATAGGACTCTTGATCTGGCTACAGTGGGTGTGAGAGGAATAGTCTTCATCGCCGATCTTATCATGCCTGCAGAGTGTTCCGGTAAATCCAGTAGTGAAGGCGGGGATAGAAAACAAAGGGAAAGGTCGTCCTCATTTTCCCTAGATGGAGTGGATGTAGCGGGGGGGACCCAAGCCGGGTCCATGGAAGGTGATGAGGGAGTCTTTGGTGGAGACAGAGGTGGTTGAGGAACCCCCAGTACAGGCCTGACTGTAGCCTGGAGCAATGGGGGAAGCTTCACGGGAGCTGTAGGTGGGGAAGGTGCTGCTGAAGATGATGGAGCAGCCACTGCTGCTGCTGGTAATCAACAAGTGTTGGCAATAGTATATATTGGAGATAAACAATACCCTGTTCTGCGGTCTTGTTTGTTGCATGTACTGTATCTTGGATGTTTGTGGGCTCTGATAAGGATTGCTTTTTGTCAACCGGTTCTATGATAAAAGGCAGTAGGTAGAAAGGGGTCCAGGTTGGGGGACTCCTTCACTTTATTAGTTGTGGAGTGTGGTGCCCGTCATGAAGAGCAGACCTGGGCGTGCAACAGACACTGTGCAAGTGAAACGAGGTGGGGATAGAGATCAAGCAACTCCACATTGAGGCCGTGAGCTCCACCTGCTAAAAGGAGCCTGCCTTCAGCAGAAAGTGTGGAGCAGTCAAGTATCTCAAGGTCTGAAGCGAGTGATTGACAGAAGGTTGGGTGCGGCGTGTGCATTCCCTATATCGCTCTTGGATAATCGCTCAGTCTATGTGCGCATACGGTCATGAGCTTTTGGTTATAATCAAAAGGAAAAGGTTGCAGGTTACAGCACTCTGAAATGATGGGCAAGACTTTCTTCACTATATACAAAAGTGAAAGACGTTTAAATATTTTGATAAATTGTTACAATTACATATGACAAAGAGTCAATCCCAATTAGTCTCATGAGTAATTCCCATCTTGTTATCCTTGGTGAAAGAATCAATCTAATAATGATGTGTCTTAAATTGTGTTGTCTATAATTTGACTGACATTTTGTCAAGAAAGACCATTCTAGTTGGGCACTCCAACAAGTGATGGAATATCGGCTTACTTTTTTCAGTATAGAGTATCTAACTAATTACTTTGATGTAACTATAACAGCCGTTTTGCATTGTCCGACATCGTTACTGCGGCGTTACTCAAGAGCACAATGAGCTTCTCTTTTTATTTTGTGTTAGGACTCGTGCGAGTGATGAAACTGCACAGCATTCATTCGTTCATTCATTTTGCACTCATCATAGAGTTATCTGAAACCTCTGCTCAGCATGTTTAAGTCTGGGTGAGGTTCAAAAACAATAAGAATTCTTATTCAGATAACTTTTTACAGCCCTAAAATAAATGATTACTGTATGTTTTTTGTCTGCCAGAGTTAAAGAACATTTGGAAGTATGCACTCACATTTCAAAATGGATAAATCAACATGGATTCAAAACATTTGAAGAATAGACAAAAAATAAGATGCAGAAATCTTTTTTATGCCATTGTGAGTAACAAGAAGTCACAAACTAGGAAACTGTTAAGTGCACTACGATTGCTCTTCTTGTGTTTGGCTTGGCATGTTCTATGAGATAGCATTAAACTTGTTAAATAATTCAAAAAGAAAAGGAAATGGTATGCGTTCTTTCTTTGACGTGGATCTTATTACACAGCTGATGTCTGTCTCCATACATACAGACACACACACACACACACACATAACAGAGGCGTGTTGAGGCCTGTGTGACGCTGCGTTCTTCCTGCAGGTGTACGTCCTGAAGCGTCCGCACGTGGACGAGTTTCTCAAGAGGATGGGCGAGCTGTTCGAGTGCGTGCTCTTCACTGCCAGCTTAGCCAAGGTACAACTCCCACAAGTGTGCTGCTGAGTGTCCAGGAATGTGGATCTGCCATGTCTGCAAAAGCACAGGCACCGTGACTGTCGGCCTATTGTCTGCAGTATATCTCTTTGGGAACAGATCAGCAGTTAACAAAAACAATTGTGAGGAAGAAAGTGTCAATAATAATCAGAATAGTCCATCAAACTTGTGTAGAGCTTTTTGGAACACTCATAGATTATTTACAAAACATGAAAATAAACATTGGAGAACAAAATTAACGAAAGGCAAAGTGAAAAAGGTGGTTTTAAGAAGTGATTTTTAAGTTCTGTAGTGAGTTTGAGTTTCTGATTGGGTTGTGGGAGTGAGTTCCAGGGAGTGGGGGCAGCTGCGGCGAAGACTTGGTCCCCCAATGGAAAATGAGTTGGAATCCTCTGCCTTAAGCTAAAACGTGTGAATGACGGCACACTGGGGACTCATTCAACACTTTGACTCGATATACGCTTCAAATACATTTATGTGCCTTAGTAAAATGTGAGGATTGACTGAACTGGGTTTGGGGCTCAGCATATAGCATTAAATTACTAATTGCAAAGCTGTTTCTTAACATATTATGTGGTAATAACTATGTATGATTGATTATTAATGAACTCATGGATCAGTCAGTCATTCTAAAGAAAGAGTGTCAATCCGGTTCCAGAAAGGGCCGTGTGGCTGCAGGTTTCCCCTACCACTAAAAACATGCACAATAGATAAGAATGTAAGTGAGAGAGTGAATGGATGGTGTTGATTGCGGGCTTTGATGGTCCAGTGTGTGCGGCGTCTCGCTTCTGTCATCACCGTGTGTGGAATGATTGGAACAATATCTGAACTCTGAACATTGTAAAGCGCTTTGGGTGACCTTGGTCTGTAAAAATGTGCTATAAAAATAAACAATACTTACTTGCTTACTTTTGTTTCAACCTGAGCAGGAGCAACACCAGACTCCACCCATGCTTAGGTTGGAACTAAAACCCACGGTCTTTTGAGGATCGCTTTGACACCCCTGTTCTAAAGCTTCACTTAGACTTCATCAAGATCATGCTATACCAAATGTGTTAGTGTTGCTACATAAAATAAAATTCTCCAGTGCTTTAGGCGGTTTGAGTTGTTAAATGATGATTTAGAAACGGTGCGTTCCAACCTGTGACCCGCTCTTGGCCGTGTGTGTGGTCAGTACGCAGACCCGGTGTCAGACCTGCTGGACAAGTGGGGCGCGTTCCGCTGTCGTCTCTTCAGGGAGTCGTGCGTGTTCCACCGAGGGAACTACGTGAAGGACCTGAGCCGCCTGGGACGAGACCTCAACAAGGTCATCATCGTGGACAATTCCCCCGCCTCATACGTCTTCCATCCCGACAACGCTGTGAGGACCACACACATGCATGCATACATTACACGCACAAATACAATAGACGCACGCTTGTATACTTACATACATATTATACACAGACATACACATTATATGCACATACACAAACGCACCCACACACACACTACGCACTTGCATATACGCACATACACTTACTCATATACATGCACACACCACAAATACACACACGCATACACTTGATACGCATGCACACATATAGACTTGATACGCATACATTACACACATGCACACACACGCATGCAGAACAGTGTTGAATTGTGCGTATAGTGTAAGTTTATTGTGGTGAATGTGTGTGCTTGCAGGTGCCGGTGGCCTCCTGGTTCGACGACATGTCCGACACAGAGCTGCTGGACCTCATCCCGTTCTTTGAGAAGCTCAGCAAAGTGGACAACATCTACACCGTGCTCAAGCAGCAGTCCACGCCCGCCAGCTAACCAGGCCCAGACCCAGACCAAGACCCAAAGTCGCCGGTGCAGGTCCCTCACTGCCACAACCGCCTCTCATTTTAACTACTTTGTAGATAATCGCCCACTGGAACGACTGATTAAGAAATAATGGGCCTGTTGATGTTTTTGCAAAGGTTTTAAAATAACTCGCAAAGTACTGTTTGAAGCCTTTCGACACAGCATTACAAGAAATCACACTATTCCCTTAAAATCCAAGGTGCCTTTATTTTAGTGACATATCAGTGTTACCACGTCAACCAGATCTACAGTTGGACCGCACTTTATGTGAAAAGCCAGTGCCTTGTTTTTGGAAAGAATGAACGAAGCTCCGTGGCTGCAGTATTTCTGACACTAAAGTACAGCAGCCGCTCAGAGGGGGGTGTTCTCTGTGCCATGTGCTTCGGGAACGTTTTGGGGACCACGGCTCTTCTCCCCCGCGCCTGAGCCCACGTGGAGGCTTTGGGATACTGCACGCAACACTTGAAAAGCCCACAGACTTCAGAGACAAGCAGGAGAAGAGGGGATCCAGTCCAGCCTCAGTGATCCGAGGCCATTCAATATATACAAGAAAAATGGCAATAGCAGGAGTAGAGGAAGGAAAGAAAACGGTTTCATTTAATTTGACCTTTATTTAACCAGAAGCACTTCTCTTTGGTCTCAGGCTTTGCAAAGTGGCCTTAGATTACAGACTCTGTATTCAATGCTTATTTGTCAGCAAATTATTACAAAAACATGTTTGTGGATGATATGGCTGCTCGTTACTGCTTATTACTAAAACAATCAGTGATTTCATTAATTATTGAAATCACAATTATTAAAACAAAATTTAATAAAGCTCAGAAGCCCTAACTATTCATTTCGCACTTAAAGATTTGATACTTGAATTTGAAATATTTTTGTTATATACTTAGCACATCATGGGCGGCACGGTGGCTGAGTGGATAGCACTCTCGCCTCTCAGCAAGAAGGTCCTGGGTTCGAATCCCGGCCGGACCAGGGCCTTTCTGAGTGGAGTTTGCATGTTCTCCCCGTGTCTGCGTAGGTTTCCTCCGGGTACTCCGGTTTCCCCTACCACTAAAAATATGTCCAATAGTTCTGGCATGCGCCTCCTGTACTGGCGACCGTGCTCCCATCTCTGTGTGGAGTGAGAGACAAATGCCAAAAAATTAACAATTGTAAACCGCTTTGAGACTCAGATCTGCATTGAAAAGGCGGTATATAAATAAATACTTACTTACTTACTATCTGACTCTGATTGGTGCGTTAGAGCAGACCCCGCACACAGCTTAGCCAACTATGCAAAGGAAAAAAAGCTCTCGCACACTGTTACTTGCATAAACCATGTTTGTATGTTTTTTATTTACTGATGAGCAATGTTTGAGCCGTGGGCCTTTTGCCACCATAATCCTCTGTAATGATAATGATAATAATTTAAAAAACATGGTTTATGCAAGTATATCATGTAGTGAGGGTTTTCCTTTTCAATATACTTATAATGTGCCATAGTACTATACCATTTAAATCAACAGTTTCACACTAAATGTAATTGTAAATAAGAAAAAACATTGCAGAATATACTTTCTCTTTTATAGGGTTTTATACTCTGCATTAAATAAAATCCAGGTAAATTTCACAAGAGCGGAGTAGCGACTCTACTCCAAGCCCCTGGTGTGTTTGAACCACCTTTTGTATTACAGTGGCTCAGTCATGTTATTTGCCAAATATGGCCCTGCCACTTGGTCACTTCCTGGACCTCCTCTTCTCCTGTCTGTGTCATGTTTTTGGTACACGTAAAGCCAATGTCAGTATGTGCCTCAGAGCCGCCTTACGAAGACTCGAAAGCCCGCCACGCTGTTCCACTGAGGAAACTTTCTACTTTTATCTTAACTTTTGATTATAGTTCCATGGAAGCGTTGACAATATTAGACCATTGTGAATGAAAATGATGGATAGAAGCAAAACAAACAAATAAAAGACTCAAAATTCCATCGTAATAAGAACTATAACATTATTTTTCTATATTTAACAATATTTCAATCAAATTAGCATGTTTTTTTTTCTAAACAATTTCTGAATTAATTTTTTCTCGAGTGAATTTTATGTATATAATGTTTCGAGAAATGGTTATTTCATGTTTGCGATCAGAAACACCAGCAAAAATAGTGAATGCAGATCGACAGGGTTAAAATGACACGATTTGTAAGGAAATTATAAAAAAATGTATTTATAGGTGCCATGTTTTCACTAAGTGCCCATTCGTCGCTCACATTATGTATATTTTTGTTTTGCACGGTCAGAAAAGTGAAAGCAAGCAAAAATGGTTAATATATGGATTCTTCATGTTACTATACTCATGATTGAATAGCTGTAACCTTATTTTTGACCTGTTGTTTTATCATACCAAATTATATATATGTATGTATGTAATAATGCCATTTTCCCTTCATCATAAATGCTAAATCAAAGACTGCGATTTCATGTTGTGATTTCCATTTTTCATTGCCTTTATACTCTTATGCAAACAGTTTTGGTCAGATCCGTGAAGATGCAAGCTCGCTCACAACCCCTGAATAGATGATTATATCCACTGCTGGGTAACAGTAGCTTAGTTGGTAGAGCATCGGCCTCTGGGCCTGACGGTCGGGGGTTTGAGCCCACCTACTCCAACTGCTCCCACAAATGCCTACTATCGTTGTGTCCTTGGGCAAGACACTTAACCCCACGTTGCCTGAAGCCCCTGCTGAAAGAAGATCAAGGCTGCGTCAAGAAGCAATCTTCCCATGGACCCACCACCTGCTGGACCACTGGTGCTATCAACATTGGGTGGCAGCTCCCGTTGGCAACCCCTCCGACCCAGAAATGGACTAATAAAGGGGCAGAAAATGAGTGAATGAATATTCAATGCTGTTCTATAATACAATACATGACGTGAACATTTACGCTAGGGTTGGGCCTTTAATATTAGTTACAGAGAATGTTTGAAATCGTAATGTTGCCCTCTTGTGGTGTACTGCACAAACCACATCTCTGCTGCAAAACTTGCATTCAGGTTGAACATTATTTTAAATTTGTCCAATTACTGGTTGAAGTTTGCTGTATCAGAATGAGCAAAACGTAATGCTTCACCGTTAATCATGATTAAATATTATATACATTCAGTGTACTTTTCTTGAGAGGGAAAGTCACATGATTTATTTGAAAAATAGATACAGTGGGGCAAAAAATTGTTTAGTCAGCCACCAATTGTGCAAGTTCTCCAACTTAAAAAGATGAGAGGCCTGTAATTTTCATCATAGTTATACCTCAACTATGAGAGACAGAATGAGAAAAACAAATTCAGAAAACCACATTGTCTTATTTTTAGAATGCATTTGCCAATCATGGTGGAAAATAGGTATTTGATCAATAACAAATTTGATCTCAATACTCAATACCCTTTGTGGCAATGACAGAGCTCAAAAGTTTTCTGTTAGTCTTCACAAGGTTTTCACACACCGTTGCTGGTATTTTGGCCCATTTCTCCATGCAGATCTCCTCGAGAGCAGTGATGTTTTGGAGCTGTTGCTGAGCAACACAGACTTTCAACTCTCTCCAAAGATTTTCTATGGGGTTGAGATCTGGAGAATGACAAGGCCACTAAGTTGTGTCTTTGGGATGATTGTCATGCTAAAAAAAACCCAGCCACGTTTTAGGATTCTTTTTGAACTACACTGTGGCTTTAACAGCAGTCCCCCTCCGCGGCGGAAGGGGGCGGTAAGTGCGCATCAATAACATGGTGCCAACAACACTGTACTCCAGTCTTCCACAAACCCACAGATCAGAGGTCCGCACTCCCCCTGCCTTCAGTGAGGATGTTTAGGCCTTTTCTCTCGTTGTAGAACACCCCTGTGGACCTGCTAATGCCCCCGCAACCCCCTGGAGCATGAACTGAGCCCAACGCGTCATCTGCCGACTCAGAAGGGCGCGTGTGTTTTGATGCTAGCGGCGGTGACAGCAGTAGCTAGCATCCAGCATTAGCTCCACGGGCTAACACACCCCGGGACTGAGGAGGGCTTCCCCGGGACTATGCAGGGTGAAACGGCCACGGACACCGAAGGCAAAGCCGATGTGTTACCCCAGATTAAGACCCCAAATCCGGGGAGAGCCAGCGCCAAGAGCTGGCAGTACAGGTGGGTCATGGAGACGTGCTAATGGGCGATAATAGTGGATTAGCCCGGTCAGTGTAGTTATGAGTTAAAGCTGGGGTACGTAACTGTCACATTAGTGCAAATAACAAATAAACTACATAATACAGTCCATGGTAAGGCAAAGCATTTATTTATATAGCACAATTCATACAGAAGGCAATTCAAAATGCTGAACAAAATAAAGCATTAAAATCATTAAATTATCACAAAACATTAAAAATAAATATAAAAATATAAAATCCCTCAGTTGTATGCACAGCTAAACAGGACTATTTTTAACCTGGTTTTAAACATTGTCAGAGAGGAGGCCTGTCTCACATCGTCAGGAAGATTGTTCCAGATTTTAGCAGCATGAATCTGAAAAGCAGCCTCCCCATGTTTAGTTCTGACTCTGGGCACTAACAGGAGTCCAGTCCAATCCATGCCACTCTTGCACCGCTTTCAAAACAGTTTGGCTTCATCTCTATATTTCACATTCATGTTTTTTGTCCCATATTTAGATTAGCTTTTTCAGACATAACAGTGAAATGGAATGGACCAAAGTGTTAAATAATGTCTAACAGGGTTTTGTAATGTATGTGTTTATGCTAAAGAATTTGTCTTATTGTAATAATGTTGTCTGATTTGTTCTCATCATTTTACTTTCTGTGCAAGATTTGTTATTTATGTAAAAGTTAAGTACCCTAGTTTTAACCAGAGACCTTTTAAGTATCAATCTCTAGTTTAGAAATGTTGAAAAAGCCCAAATCAAAACTGAAACAACTCAACTATTGTTCAGGGAGTTTGTCTGACCTGTCTTACAGTCTATATAGTTAAAGGGTGTGCCCAAAGTACACCGGGAAATGCTTTCGATAACATAGTAAACAACATAGTAAAAGTCATGAGTTTTTAAATTCGACTGTCTTGCAATTGAATGTGTTTAGGTGTCGTGTCATACATTTCTTTTGCATTATTATTGTACATGTGTTGTATTATTGGCAACATGTCTACCATTTTCCCAGTAATATAATGCGTCTCAGTATGTCACTTTTCTAGGCAATATTGGCTTAATTTTTGTTGTACATTTGTTTCAGTGAAGACTTTAAAGGAGGCTAATATGAAACTTACTTGAATTTATTTCAGTAATTTCACATAAAAATCAAAACAAAATAAACATAAATTAACAGGAGGCAAAATAACTGCACTTTCATATGAAAATTTAGAAATATCACTTAGGGTAAGGCTCTGCTGGAAAAAAAAAAATCATATTCTCACTTGATTTCCTCTTGGACAGTGACCACATGGAGAATATTGACGGATACCTGATGAAGTATACCAACCTGGTGACTGGCTGGCAGTACAGGTAATGTAATGATGTTTTTCTGACAAACATTGCGATTATGATAGAAACGCTGTTCACTGAGTGTGTGTTTTTGAAAATAACTACATTTATGGACCTTGGTCATCTGCCCTTTATGGACGTCTATCTAAGGCACCATGATGGGATCAGAGAATGCTGGTTAAAGTCCTTGTGAATGTCGTATAGGTTCTTTGTGCTGAACAACGAGGCGGGTTTGCTGGAGTACTTTGTGAACGAGCAGTCGCGGCCACAGAAGCCCCGCGGCATGCTACCGCTGGCCGGAGCAGTCATCTCCCCCAGCGACGAGGACTCGCACACCTTCACCGTCAATGCCATCAGCGGAGAGCAGTACAAGCTCCGAGGTGACGCTCATACTGCTCCTCTTCAGTCACAGGCCGGCAGCATTGATCTGCCCTCTATCTGTCGGAGGAAGATCAATGTGGCTCCAGCTTTGATCAGGGCCAATCTTACGGCATGTTTGCTCTGTATTTTCAGCCACCGACGCCAAAGAGAGGCAACACTGGGTGAGCCGGCTGCAGATCTGCACACAGCACCACACAGAGGCCATGGGGAAGGTGAGCAGGGAGCTTGGGGAGCGAGAATTCCTCTCAAAATTGTGTGATTGAAATGTATATAATCAAAAAATCTAAACGTTTGTGGCTTGAAAGATTATGCTATTCTGAGACTTTTTGTTTTTCTTCATTTGTCAGCTGGAAATTTAGATTTTTCTGAAATATTGATTAATTCATCAAAGGGATTTACTGAATTCTTGAAGGAAGCCTAAATATCTGGACACAGACCTGGAAAATGCGGTGGATAGTGTTTCCACAGCCCGGCAAATGGACCAGAGCACGCGCAAATATGGAGACTGTAAATAATTTATGTCTAAGTGCGATGGCGCCCAGTATTGTACAGGAGCAAATGCATATCACTGAAGGCATTTTATTCTGCAGTCCATCCATAGTCCTTCATATTGCGTAAGTGACATGTCAATCTATGGCCCAGATCAGGGGGTCAAACTAGGGGTGGGCGATATGGGCAAAAATAGATATCTCAATTTTTTCCCCCAACTCACGATAACAATATTGTCACAATATCTTTAAAATCAATAATTTTTACACAAAATTATCTGCAATATTTGTAATTATTTTCTAATTGACTATAATGCGATAAAGCATTAGCGATATTGTCGTCAACAGTCTATATCGCCCACCCCTAGGTCAAACCCATTTGGTCAAACACACGATTACAAAATGGTCCAGGGCAGAAAGCATTCTCTTTGCGGAGAGTTTATTTCTTGTTCATCTTTTGCATCTTTGGTTACTTTATTATTAATAATTTTAGATTTGTAGGATTGTTTTTCTTGAAATGTTTGGTTCTATTTGTAGAATGGATTAATTGGTATAGTGGTTTTCTTTAGCTATCAGAAATATAGTATAGTGTAGGGCGACAGTAGCTCAGTTGGTAGAGCATTGGCCTTTGGGCCTGAAGGTCGTGGGTTCGAGCCCACCGCAAGACCTACTTCACGATTCCCACTGATGACTGCTGTCGTTGTGTCCTTGGGCAAGACACTTAACCCTACTTTGCCCAAAGCCCCAACTGAAAGATCTCAGCTTCTGTGGACTCACCACCTGCAGGAGGATCAGTGAGGGGCTGGTGCTCTGTGTACTGGGTGCAGCTCTGACTGTCACCCCCCCTGACCCAGAAATGGATTAAGGGGAAGAAAATGGATGGATGGAAATATAGTGTAACATACCATGATGCACACTCCAACCTTGCGAGGTAATAATGGTAATCTGTAATGATATTGGGGTCAATCAGAATGGTGTACTGAAAGTTCCAGAAGGGTCTCCAGTGAGGTGGGGGTGGTCTGCTCTGGACACTGGACCCACCGTCCTTACTGCTGCTGACTGGACTTATCCTCACCTCACCCCCAGTGGCTGCAGTCATGTCACTTAGCACCCCAATGTGTCACCCAAGACATGGGAGGTGCTGTGTGCGCTACCATCATTTATCTCCTGCCTTTTTATGTCTAGCCATAATGCTGTCGTTTTTGTTGTAAAATAAACTTCTTGATGTACTGTGATGTTTTGAAGCTTAAAATGTTAGCATTATTTTAAACATAGATACTAAATCTTACTAGACTAATTTATGACATTATGTCGCGTCACTTTGTTGATTGTAAGCCCTTTTTCATTACAACCTAAACAAAAATAAAGGGTTCCAATAACTCAACACAACATTCTAGGGCTGTGGTCTAAACACGTGCCCCTTTACTCGTGCCTGAGATAGGAAATCTCTAAAAACTCTGCTTATCAAAACAAAAGAGCTCAAAAATAGCAGTATTTCTGAGCTCTTTGGAAGTTTTACAAAAAATTGTTTGTCATTCACAGAAAATAAACTATTTACTGATTCAGCAACTAAACAACTACATTTTTTAATTTCATCCACAGTCCCCACCCCCTCACAGAACACTCCATGTTGAATTTGACTGATTCTTGACATTTGTTTTGCCCCATACAAGCATTTTTTTGTTTATTATTTTTGTTGTTAGAGGGCAGTACAATACAAATTGTTTTTAATGAGAGCTACACACAGACATTGCTACAGTTCTGGAATGCAATGCCAATATTTTGGGCCAAAGACAATAAAAAGCTGCAGAAAACCATGTCCTTCTCCTCTATTCTGATCAGCGTTTGCCTTGTGTCTACAGAGTAACCCTCCTCCGAAGTCGCGCAGCTACTCCATGGCGTCGCAGGGCAGTGGCAGCTCGCCCATGTCCATGCGGCGGCCCAGCCAGAATCCCTCCTCCATGTTCGGCTGGTCCCAGGCCAAAGGCTCCGCGCTCTACTCCAGCAAGAGGTCCCTGCTGCCGGACCACCTGCTGGACGCCAGGGAGGTGCGCACTTCTCCCCTGCACCCGCCACAAGCATCTGAAATAATGTATTTGCCCAAACGTGTCTCCTGTCTAAATTATGGCTGTACTTGACCATGATTTTGATAATTGATCATGGCAGTTGTTCAGATCCCAAATGCTGATGAGTTTTTTTTATCAGTTGATCAAATAGAGATGTTTTTGACTCATACTTGGGACCATGGGCCCTGATTCTGACAAAAACCTTTCTTCATATCGACATGAACTTTTAATGTGACTTGACACACTCTGGCAGACATATTTCTGAGCTCTTTTTTTTTTCAATACAAGCACATACTGTATTCAGCCAATACTATGTAATTCCCACCAACTACTGTAGTCGATAGTGAAATATTACCATTTGTAAGTGAGCTACTACTAAGGTCCTTAACCCATTTTAATTTATTTTAATATAGAAAGTATAATGTATTTTCTGTGTTTGCTTCAGAATATTTACTCTTGCGTTTCATGGTTTTGGAATGTTAACTTCAAACCATGAAATAGGGCTGCACAATATATTGAAAAAATATCGCCATCATGAAATTGGTACGTGCGATATCCATATCTCAAAAGATGCGCAATAGTTTTTAAATATTTATGTATGCATTTCTTGTCCGCGTACTTTGACAAATCTGCTGCGACCTAGTGCCACCACACACTAGCGTGAATTATTTGCAAGTTGTGCCAAAATATAGTTGCAACGTTGAAGGGAAAAACGACAATCTCCAGAGCCACCTCCAGCACACTCACAAGGTTTATGCTGTGTATTTACAATCTAAAACTCCACAGCCTACTCCATGTCAAACCAAAGGCAAATGCACAAACCAGCATTACTGACCAATACGAAAACTTCTAAGCGACACAAAGTTTTAACCCGCCCTTATAAGCTGTCAAGCTGTCAGAAATGGGGGCTCGTCCGGGTTTCTGTCACGACCCGGCTCAGCTTAGGTGTAAGGAAGTAACAAAATAACCAAGATGTTAGAATGGTAACTAAAATCGTAATTTATTAAGATGACAAAATAGGTAAAACTATCTACAAAACACAGAGTAAATAGATAACCTATTCTACGAGTAAGCAATGACAAAACCAAAGTTGTAATCTAAACTACAGAAGTCACTTAACTAAAGTACCGGCACAAGTGACATAACACAGACAAAACTAAATGGCAAACTGGAGTCCACTGACTGCAACTGCCCCGAGCCGCGGATGATTGACAGCTTATAAGCTCCCTAAGGGAGGAAACAAACACACGAAGACACCACGGGAGAAACTAAAGTTATCCCCAAAATAGGGAATTACGGGCCGTGGGCCGTAACAGTTCTGATACATTTTTCTCAGATTTTTCTTTTGTGATTCAATGCAGATAGCACTTTTAGGTAAAAGACAAAAATATTACAATAATATTGTTATCAAACTATTTAACACCCATATCAAATATTGCTCTAATTTCCAATATTGTGCCCCACATGAAACTAAGTTACTCAAATATGTGGTTACTTTTGTATTAGAGAAGAAGAACTGTAACGCCCCAAATAAATGTCCATTGAAATGAAAGGCATTCATTTGAAATGCCCTCTTCTATATCTGGTCCAACACTTCGCCTAAAAAGAAACTAAACATGTTTTGTAGAAGAAATGCACTTCTACAAAACATACAGAGTTTACTTTTGTGAAGGATTCTAGATCATAGGGTAAAGCTACAATATTGAATGTTCAGGCCACAGGAATCATCTAATGGTGTTATGCTTTTTAGGCTTGCTTGAAATATGTACATTACTTATAATTCTTCACGCAGTTTGAACATAGTCTCCTGTGGCCTGTTTGACTGATGGACTGCGTACTCGAAGAACTGTGCTGTTGTTAGAAATACCTCAGGTGTTATGTGGACGCTCTGAGTGTAAGGAGACTCTGAGCGTACGTTTAAATTAGACACAGGATCTGAGGAGGCGGCCATGTTCTCTCCATGTACACTCACGAACGACTGAATTAGTGAGCGTGTTTGCTTTTACAGTATGTAAAATTCCGAATAAATGGATTGGATTAGATTACAAACTGTAAAAGACGAATTAAGAAAAATGCACATATAAGATTTATCAGCCTAATTGATGGGCTTCAGAATACGTTTTTTAAGTAGTAGTAAGTAGTACTAAGTAATCTTTATTTATATCCCGCCTTTTCACTGCACATCGGAGTCTCAAAGCGGTTTACAATTGGGATTTTTGGGAGTGGTGGTGCCAGTACAGGAGGCACATGCCGGCATTAATTATTTAAATGTTGTAACATGGATAAAGCTGCTAAAATGTCACATTTCTTCCGCATGATTTAAACTTAGCAGAGACTATGACAAGACCAGGATTAGGGTTAGGGATGTAAAAAACTATGAATTTTCATGACCGACCACCGAGCCTCATTAACCGGTTGAAACCGGTTAACCGCGTAGTTTAAAATAGTCCACGTTCTTTGAAATAACAGCCATTTCGAGCCGCGTACTTTTCATAAGTGCAGCTCTGCGTTCTACTGGATCAGAGCCGAGACAGCGGCGCCCAAACCCGCAACAGCTCCGGCACCTTTGCGCACAGAGAACTGCTGTTTTAATCTTCCCATTCTGCTGTACTGCGGGTTAATACCAAAACTTTCTAGCAGCAAACGACGGCTCGTTCACATGGTCAGAGCAGCGAGTGACGAGCCGCGTCTCACAGGTCTTCACAAAAGTTTAAATACAAGTGATGTGTGTGGAGCTGATCCCGAGGACCATAAACACAAACATGTTCCATGTGGTTTGACTGGAGCCGCGTATTTGCGCGAATCCTTTGGGCTCCATGACACAGAGGAGCGCGACAGACCGGTATGTGTGTGTGTATGTATGTGTGTGTATGTATGTGTGTATGTGTGTGTGTATATGTGTGTGTGTGTAAATGTAAGCTCCAATGTAGTTCTGACCCGCGCCAGTGTGCAACTTTGACGGTAACAGAGGGGAGAGATGATGCGTGTGGATGTTACGTATGGAGAGGGGGAAAGTGTGTATGTGTGTGTGTGCGTGTGTGCATATGTGGCTCGTGCGGCGTGAGAGTCGTCCCGGAGTTTATAATACATGGGCGCACACAGCTAGATACGGACCCGCTCGTCACACCGTGCAAATAGGGCTTAAAATAGCGTTATTAAGAGACCTCCCCTCTCCCCTTTTTCTCTTTTTTAACCGACAGCTTTGACCGGTTAACGCTGTGACGGTCAACCACCGGTTAAACGGTCGCCGATTTACATCCCTAATTAGGGTGAATGCAGCCTACTCATAAAACCAACTGCGAAATTATGCTGTGAGGGAAAACTGGAGTCCAGAGTTGGCCCTCTTATTGAATCATAAAAACATGATTTATCTGATGTAAACTGTCTGTGCAGATGATGAGCCAGGCGCACGGGCAGCACAGGGAGCTGCTGGAAGGGATCGAAGGTCTTCCTGCGGCCCCCGGACTGTCTCCTCTGGACCAGGACCTGCTCATGCTCAAAGCCACGTCCATGGCCACCATGAGCTGTCTCAACGACTGCCTGCATATCCTACAGCTGCAGCAGCTGGCCCGGCAGAGGGGCACGCTTGCAGGTACCACTGCTCTACACTGGAGTTTGGATTTCACTTTCCTTTTCATCTTCACTACTTCATTTGCTCTGAGGTACAACGTTTTACCTCACTTTTCAGAGCAGTTTTGATACTTTGTGGACAATAGTATCCCGAGCCAGGACAATAATTGTTTTTGAGGTGTGGAATTATCACTTTTGCGATATTATTGCCTACAAAATATATATTGCCCACCATGTGCAATAGGCTTTTGTCACGATTGGCTTCATAATAATGATAATAATTCACTGGTTTCTTATCGCGCCGTTTTGGACACTCAGACGCTTCACATGTCATATTCATTCACTCCATCAGCCACAGCTGCCCTGGGGCACACAGACAGAAGCGAGGCAACCAGTATGTTCCATTGGCCCCTCCCGACCACTACCAACCATTCACACACACACCAGACTCATTCTAGGCAATGAGGGTAAAGTGTCTTGCGTAAGCACATAACGGCAGTTTGGCACTTTACAGTCGCAGCCGCCACCTGGTGTTCCCAGAGGTCAAGTGTCTTGCCCAAGGACACTCAGTACCTTCAGGCTCAAATTCTACCAACTGAGCTACTGTTGCTCAGTACCATATTTTTGTCATTAGGGCAGCAATACAAGGGCTGCTACTATTAATTGAATAAAAGCAGGCCAAACATGTGTAACCTAAATCTATAGGTATATGCTCTGGCGTTGGACACGTCTCTTTGTCCCCATCTCCCCTGGCAGTGCTGGACAGTGGAATTATGTTGAATTATTGATGTTGGGCCTGTACCTTTTCTTACCCGTCTACTCTACAGTAATTAGATCTGGGGTTGTTTAACTATGTGCTCGTATCTATTAGTTGTTTGTAGCTACAGATTGGCTACAGCCCGAGCACAGACGGGTCAGGAGGTGTAAGCTGCTGCTACTTAGGAGGATTTTGATGATTTGTCATGTGAAAGACCCAGATAAAGTCTCGGCCCTTGTGCACAGATCTGGTTACGCAATGTATATTTCATTAAGTCCGACTGCGCACACCGGCCAATCAGATCACTGCACCGAGGTGGATTAGAATGAAGCTTCCCCGCCTTTCAAACATGCATTAAAGATCCCCAATCGTAGCACACACTCCTCTGGTGTGTTTGTGGGAAACAGTCTGTGTAGGAGTAGATTTGGCCCCTGGGAGCCTTGAGTGTGTGCGTGTGTTTGTGTGTGTGTGTACACGGGCCTCACGAGGGAGGGGCCCCGGCACCATGAGCGTCTCTGACACCGTTGCTTCCATCGCAGGGCCGACCATCGAGTGGCTGGAGCCCAAACTGCCCGAGTTGCTGAAGAACGGAGGAGGCTTTCCCCAAGGAGAGGGCCCACTGGAGGGGCCCCGGCTAGAGCTGAGCACGCCAGACTCCAGCTGCTTCTCACAGGTATGACACACAAACACATATATGGTCCAGGACAGGTGTACTGTGCAAAAGCACATACAGTTGTTTGGCTTTGAAGGATTTAGGCAAATGAACTTTCTCTGTCCAGGGCTGACACGAATTCTGAAATGCATTGGTAGAAAGTATATTTATACTATTTAGTGGTGTCCACTCACTCCATCTTTCTAGAGTCTGTGTTTGGACAATAATTCTTAACTGGGAACTAACAACTGTGGAACCATTCCCCTCTGGAAATGATTTTAAGCCCCATCACTCGAATCAGAAGACATCGCCTCATAAAGAATCTCTATCCTCACTATTTCAGTGATTCTTCAAACTTTATTTTCACCTGTGTTAAACTAACTGGCACTGCCACGTTAGCAACATCCTACATTTTAAAAGTAGGAGAGTATATTGTTTTATGAGTAAACATAGTTGATGGCACATTTATTATGGCATAGATTTAGTTTGAAAGTTTACTATCACACCGACCACATAATTGATTCATAATTCAATCAAACAAACAAACCTGTCACAAGACTTCAAGTTCAAGAACGACAATGACAAGATCGATGATGTTTTTCTGTGGGAATCATTGTTGTGGTAGAGCTGTTTAGATCTGGCCCAGTCTGTTGTGGGTCACCCCTGAAGAGGCTCCGGTTTCAGTCTGCTGTTTCCAGGACTGGCAGCTGTGACGCCAGCAAACGTCAAAGGCAACACAAGTGGGACAAGTGCATTTACATACGGATCCACTGATATCAAACTCCACTTTCACCCAGGGCTGCACATGCTGATACTGCTGTTTAGACGTATTCAGAATATGTTTTCAAATGCACTGCGGAGTGTGGCCTAAGTTCATCTTGAACTCACCAATAAAGGTCCCATTATCAGATGATCTGGTAAAAAAAATACTTGATTCTACTCAGGGCTTATTGACTGTCGACCACAACAATTATGTCTTACTTAAAATGTGTTAAGGTTTATTATCATTTGTCATAATGTAGGTAATAATACGTAACCGTGAATTGAGAAGTCTTACAAAATTGCACAGTGGACAACATGGATGTAATTAGTCACGAATCCTAAAAAATTGCATTATTATGGGACATTTCTAAAAGTGAGTGAGCCAGCCTGTTTATGTGCAGTGTGCCTTTAGCGGTCCCTGTTTGAGAAAGACATGAGAATCTGTTGTACATTCCAGGCATAGCTAGAACACCTCCATGGAAAAAAAAAAGAAGTCTCACGCCCTGTTAACATTAGCCCTCGCTTCGTTTGCTGAATTCTCAACTTAAATCCAGTCAGCTGCTACATGTTAGCTTTGCACCGTCAAGCCGGGCCGTGTGCGTGTGGGTGATGCAAAGGAAACTCAGTGGATTTTATCAAGTTAAACATCAAGACTGCAGGTGCCTAAATCCTTCTGACACTCGGATTGAGAGTACTGACACAACTATTTAGCCATGTCGGTCTCAGTGGATTTCTGATTTGTCTTTTTACATTGGATTGAAGGTAAATATTGGTTATAACCTGTACCTGTAGGCATCCTAATGAGATGTGTGGAGATGATGAACTGTGTGTGTATCTGTGCTCAGGAGGAGGAGATGGACCCCGAGGATGAGGTGGAGGACACGTTCTCAGACACAGAGGAGGACCTGGGGGCTGTGGAGGAGGAGCGCAGCATCATCCTGCACCTGCTGTCCCAACTGAAGCTGGGCATGGACCTCACCCGGGTAAGCCAGTCCATAGCTATGACTGGGCTTCCTTTGAGATCAGACTGAATGATTGGCTTCCTGTAGAACCTTTATGAATGGTGCGGTGTGACGAGCCGGGGTCAGCAGCACACCGGTCAGTTTTGAGCCAGGACTGAGCCAAGGAGCCTTCTGTAGCTGCTATACCTAACATTTTTGCTTCATGAAGGATTCAGGACCACAGCACGTGCTCTTTTGTATACTAAGAGGAAACCCGATTTGACGCTTTGGGTTTAGAGCTGCTCATGGGCAAAGCAAGGTGTTCTGAAAAAGATAGAGACAGAAGGTGGAACTCAACTGTTTTGAAGTTAGATGTTGATTTTACTGAAACATTTGTTGTAGTTTTGAAGAAACTACAAGTTTAGCAATCAGCAATATTGAACACAAAATGGATTCTGCCATAAAGATGATGAACACATCCCCATTCTATTAATAGACTATAAGATCCCCCCCCCCTTTTTATCTTTTATCTATTCAACTATATAGTAGTATCCCTCGAGCCATTTGAAGGCAATCCTCTGCTTTAAAAATGTTGGTGACCCCTGGTCTGGAGCATATATGTTGAATGAGTTTGTCACAGTATATTATGGATATGTTCAGTCTGCACAGAGTCATACTTAGCTACGGTATGTGCTGGGATGTACGATTAGGCAGTGGGCATTGTTGAGTCAACACAAACTGGAAACTTTGAACTTTGACTCTTCATTTTGTGAAGAGATTTATTAAAATGGTTTGAGTTTCATTTGCATGAAATAAATTGGATGCTGCATGATGGGACCTTAGAGCATAGTCCTCAGCAGAAATATTGTGTGAGAGTATGTAATGTAATGTGTAATGTAATTAGAGCTGTCAAATCAAAACAATTCAATCTTATATCAGCCAAAATAGTCTTGTCACAGAAGTTTTGATTTGCCAAGAACAGATCAGAAAATCAGTCATTGGTCCATAACGACAGACGATGTAAAAGTGACCGACTGAATAAAGCTGAGTAAGGCCTTTCCCTGTATCTGTGCTTACACTGGAGGCTGAGGCATGGATGGAGGACAGGACACTGGACACTATCTGACAGTGGAGTGTTCTGGATCAGAGTTCTCTAGTTTCTCATTTATCAGTGATCTGTACTCACCTCACATGATCCAAGGCACCCTGATTCTAGGGTCACCTTCTTAGCATTCTTATCAGCTCTGGGACTTGCACAAGCAGCATGTTGGCTTCATTTTAGGAGTATATGTATAGCACTCATGCCTCACAGCACGAAGGTATTTCAGTCTCTCGGTGGGGATCATGGATCTATTATTATAATATCAGTGGGGATCCTCTGGACGCCCCGTTTTACACAACCGCCAAAACCACGCAGCTGGTGAGGCTGGAGGCTCGCTTTGTAATTTACCACCGTTGAGTGAGAAGAGAATGGATAGTGACTTCAGTGAGTGTTTTCAAAGCACAAGAGAAAACTGAATCCTCCCCCTTCCCAAAATAATTCAATTGATAAAGATGCACGTGCGCGCTAATTGAGGTGTGAAAGTCAGTCCGTTCCAATTCTAAGTGTACTTGTTAACGCATCTATTGGACTGGTATGAGACAACAGGGAGAGGAAGCACAAGAAAAAAGCCAAGCTTTTCCAATACTATATATGTATTTTGGCCGGTAGTGCCTACTCACTCTTGTTGTTCAGGATAAATAAACAGTTTCTCAGTGTATTTGTTTTGTTGTTTTTAGTTATGTGAAGAAAAATGCAACAGAAATCATGGCGCTTTTAGAGCACTGTAGAAATACAATGATTTACACTCCAGCAGCTTAGAAAATATTCAAGCAGGGTGGTGAATGGTTTTTTCAACATTGTTAGTATAATATGTAGTAGTAGTAGTAGTAGTAGTAGTAAGTAATCTTTATTTATATACCGCCTTTTCACTGCACATCAGTCTCAAAGCGGTTTACAATTGTGATTTTTGGGAGTGGGGGTGCCAGTACAGGAGGCACATGCCAGACCTATTGTACATATTTTTAGTGGTAGGGGAAACCGGAGCACCCGGAGGAAACCTACGCAGACACGGGGAGAACATGCAAACTCCACTCAGAAAGGCCCTGGTCCAACCGGGATTCGAACCCAGGACCTTCTTGCTGAGAGGCGAGAGTGCTATCCACTCAGCCACGGTGTACCTGGTCACGTAACATTAGACTAGTCTTGAAAAGAGCTTTAATTTAAGTACACATTGAAAGCTTTTATGCATTTTTAAGTACTCAGGCGGGCCTCTAAAACAATAACTTTGAGACCTAATATCTGTGTTTTGGTCACCACAAGGAACCCCAATCCCAAATGCACGTTGATCCGGGAAATTGTAAAGCTGTAGAAGTGTTTGAACATAGTTGGGATAGTTACATTAGTTGTTGTCATGACAAAGTGCTGATCGCTCTGTGTGCTCTGTGCCACAGGTGGTGCTGCCCACCTTCATCCTGGAGAAGCGCTCTCTGTTGGAGATGTACGCAGACTTCATGTCCCACCCTGACCTTTTTGTGTCCATCGCCGACGGCAACAGCCCCGAGGATCGCATGGTGCGCTTCGTACAGTACTACCTCACCTCCTTCCACGAGGGCCGCAAAGGGGCCATCGCTAAAAAGCCCTACAACCCAATCATCGGAGAGACCTTCCACTGCTCCTGGAGGGTCCCCCAGAGGCCCTCCTCCAGCCAGTCCAACATGTCCAACGTGTCCTCCCAGTCGTCCCAGGGCGAGGCCGGGGCTGAGGGCGGGTACACCGTGCGCTTTGTGGCCGAGCAAGTGTCCCACCACCCGCCTGTGTCCGGCTTCTACGCAGAGTGTCCAGACAAGAAGATGTGCGTGAACACCCACGTGTGGACCAAGAGCAAGTTCATGGGCATGTCCATCGGGGTGTCCATGATCGGAGAAGGTCAGGCTTTCACCAAACACTCGTGAAGAACACGCTGCACTACACTCTTTTGGCTCATTTAGTAAATGACTCAATGGAGTCGTTGAATATAATGAAATGATCATTACTTGGACTATACAAACTCTAAAACACAAGCTAGAAGACAACCTTAAATATAAATGTTCTAAGACAAATGATTTATCACTATCATATATAATAATTATTCATGTTTTGGTATTGCTGGGTTACAAGAATATAATAATTTTAGAAAAAAGAGTCCATTAGTTGTCCACTTGATACAAGCATTTGCTCCAACTGTACACACTGCTGAAAATGAGCGCAACCAGTGAAGATTTACACGGTTCTCAATGGGGAGATTTATGTCCTGTCTCTGACTGTAGTCTACTACCGGGCGTTGGTGACAGCTACAGATGCTGTTGAAAGCTTTGGGTCTGAGTGTCCTGTCCTGGTGCTGTGTCCAGGCTGCCTGCACCTGCTGGAGCACGAAGAGGAGTACACCTTCACCCTGCCTTGTGCGTACGCCCGCTCCATCCTCACCGTGCCCTGGGTGGAGCTCGGGGGGAAGGTCAACATCAACTGCTCAAAGACCGGCTACTCTGCTGTCATCACCTTCCAGACCAAACCCTTCTACGGAGGCAAGCTGCACAAGTACGTGTCTCTCCTCCTCTGGGGGAGACCAGCTGCAGATGTGTGTACATCACTTTCAAGATAAATGTATTTGGTCCTGGAGGAAATTTGTCTTGTAGGCTGCTACAGTGAAAATGCACATAAGACATAAAACACAATAAAGTAACACAGACATAAACCATCACTGCTCTACTCCATGACCTGCATCCGGGAGATTCAAACATGTGGGTATGAACAAGTTGTTGCATTAGTCTTAGCTGCAAAAAAGGTTTTTGTTGATTTAGTTGAGAAGAGTGTACTCTGAACATTCAAGATATCAATATAAAAACAGTAGACCATATAGAATTCCTCTTAAAATTCCAATGGATTTTTAGTAAAACCTTGTTCTTCATGTTTCTGATCATGTTGCAGTATCCTTGCCAAAAGACCCATCCTCCCCTTGACCTATTTTTGATGAATTCTGAACTTTACTCGCGTCTCATAGAAATATTTAGAAAATACAGAATACATTGTTCCAATTCATGAAGTTCTAAGAGATGGGTTCAAGCAGAGTTTCAGTTGTATGACACAATAATTTTATCCAAAACGGCCTGAGAGAAAGCCCTGGTCTCTGAAGCTCGTTCTCTTTTGTTGTGGTAGAGTGACGGCGGAGGTGAAGCACAACTCCACCAACGCGGTGGTGTGTCGGGTGCAGGGCGAGTGGAACGGCTCTCTGGAGTTCAGCTACCCCAGCGGAGAGACGCGTGTGCTGGACGTGACCAGGCTGCCAGTCACCAAGAAGCTGGTGCGACCCATAGAGAAGCAGGGGCCCACAGAGTCCAGGTCAGAGCGCTGCATCAGTCAGGAGGAGGCCAGAAGGATGCGTGTTACCTGTGTGTGTGACCTCTGTGTGTGTGTGTGTGTGTGTGTGTGTGTGTGTGTGTGTGTGTGTGTGTGTGTCCCAGGCGGCTGTGGCAGCATGTGACCGAGGCCCTGAGGCAGAAAGACATCGACAAAGCCACAGAACACAAAAGGATCCTGGAGGAGCGGCAGAGGACTGAGGAGAGGCACCGCACAGACTCAGACACGTTATGGAGGACCCGATACTTTGACAAAGAGGTACACTGCACACACGTGACACGGGACGCTTTCTGAGGAGGCTGCTGACAGGAATACTAGTTCTGCCACCGCACATTAGGCTCAACACTACAATACTATTTAGGAACATCAACTACTTTACCACTATTTCTTGCAAATTCATCAAAAATGGAAGAGCAGCAAAACCTGTACTACTCTGTGTGTGATTTGAGGCTAGGACAGAGGTTCACCTTCCAGCAGGACAATGACCCCAAACACACTGCTAAAGCAACACTTCAGTGGTTTAAGGGGAAACGTGTAAATGTGTTGGAATGGCCTGGTCAAAGCCCAGACCTCAATCCAATAGAAAATCTGTGGTCAGACTTAAAGATTGCTGTTCACAAGCGCAAACCATCCAACTTGAAGGAGCTGGAGCAGTTTTGCAAGGAGGAATGGGCAAACATCCCAGTGGTAAGATGTGGCAAGCTCAGAGAGACTTATCCAAAGCGACTTGGAGCTGTGATTGTCGCAAAAGGTGGCTCTACAAAGTATTGACTTTAGGGGGGTGAATAGTTAGGACAAAATAACAGAAACGGTCAATGTGCATGTTTGTTGTTTGCTTCACGATAAAAAAAAAAAACTAGAAAAAAACTAATACTTTTGCAAGGCGTATACAGTTTTTACGAGAGGCTGCAGTGAGCACAGACGGGTGTAAATGTCCAAATGCAAAGGGAAACTAGAAAAAGGCAGAATTCTACTTTATGGTAATGTCATGAATCTGCTTTTTTCTCCAGGGTGAAGGCTGGGTGTACCATAAACCACTTTGGAAAACCTCCTCTATCAAGTCCTAGTCTCTGGGGCTGCTCTCGTGGACGTGCTCGCTGTAGAAGGCAGATGTTTGAGCGCGTAGGACTGTCCCGCCGCAGGAGGAGCCGAGCAGAGGTGTTGCACTCATGACGCTCCCTTCCTCCTCCTCCCCCCCCTCCTCCTCCTCCTCCTCCGCTCTGACCTGAGGAGCTGGTCCCATCACAGCAGCCTTAACATCTGCTCACGGTTCACATTCCCTGCTCTCATTCATCCTCTGCTCATCCTGCAGCTCCTCTCGACCCCAAACGGTTTATTTTACAGAACAATGTGGCGTTCGAGCAACAGCAGGAGGGTAAAAGACGGTTACTAAGTTTACATGCAGCGAAGAATTCTGTCCTCACTTACTCCAAAGCGCTGGTCTGCTTATTAAAGTCTTGTTGTACGCACGGGGTCCAATGTGGTTTTGACTTTGACTATATGGTCAAGCGTGAAATCGATTTTAACGTGTGTTCGAGATCCTGCAGTGGAATGATCTCACGCTGTAAAAATGAAAGCTTTCCCTTCTGATCATTCTCAAATCAGCCAGAATGCACACAAGAGGTGTCCATGGCAACTGGGAAAATCAAACTATGTGAATTGGTACCGATAGTGTTTCTTCCTGCCGTGCATGTAAAAGTAGTGACTGTAAAATCTATTATGTACTGGCTGACGATGGCAGTTGACCCAAAGAAAGCGGTTATTTTGATATATTTTATGAGAAATATTTAATATACACGGTACTCCAATGCATCTTTTCATTATTTGTTGGCCAGCAGTGGATAAAGTACGGATGTTTATCTAAGTACACATGTTGAGAACTTGCCAATAACTCGTCATACGTAGAGATCTTGATAACAAATTGTACAGCAGAATTATCCAATTCAATAAATTAAAGTATTTTGTTATTGGAAGCACTTTAAATAACTTATTAATTTCAGTTTAAAAGTATTAGCCGATAGTAGAAATCCAAAATGATGCAGATAACACATTGGCGTAGTTTTACTTTTGTACTTAATCGGTACTTTTCACCACTGCTTTTGTTTTTGTTTTTTTTACCCTAATTCTGATTCCCTCCTCCAACTCTAAATCTTGTAGGCGTATATTGTATTTACCCGCATGTCGGACCAAAAGTACTAAATCACTAACAATTTAACCTCAAAATGCATGACGTGAAATGACAAGCTCTTAACCAAACGGCGGCTTCATTTCACCCCCTCATCTGCTTGAACCTCTCGTTTTAGGTGCTGAGTAGTTTTTACTTTTGTTTGTAGATAACTGAATGTCCGGCCGGTAGGTAGGCGTGTCATCGTCTGGGGTCAGCAGCAGGTGGCGCCGCCCTGCCCACGTGCCTTATGTCGCTCTGACTCTGGACCCCACCACACTAGTCTATCGCGTGCGTGTGCTTTTGCTGTAGTGATGGAGAGGTTTCGGGGAGTTGTCACTTTTTGGACGGTTTTTGTCCGATGAACTGTGAATGCACTGATGCGGAGGGAAACCTGGTGGAACTATGAATCTTGTGTGAGAAATGAAATAAATGGCATATCACTTTTACAGCATGTTGTCCAGTCTTTTATGTGTTTGAACGCAAGCTTACTTTTCCAACACATTTTAATTCAAGAAAGACAAGTTATTGTTTAATTTTTTTGTTTAATCTTCATAAATAACACATTTCCGTAAAAATAATTGTCACTAAAATGTACTTTTGGCTAAATCCTCATGATGGTTACTACTGATAATAGTTGAACAGAAATGTGGTGTTTCCTGAAAATGAAGACAGTTATTTTTGTTAAAGTTGGGGAGTGCTTTGACAGAAAACTAGAAAGACAATGTGGTTGACAACAAATACATTTATTTTAATCTAGGCAGTGACGGTGTACTCTGTCCAATCCTGCCTAAGGACACTTCACCCACTTTGCCTAGAATGAGTCTGGTGTGTGTGAGAATGATTGGTGGTCGTAGGGGCTGATGGCACGTACTGGTTGCCTCGCTTCTTTCAGTGTGCCCCAGGGCAGTTGTGGCTACAGTAGTGGTTTAGTTTGACATGTGACTGAGTGCCAAAAAAAAAATCCCTATATAAAACCGATGCATTATTATTACTCAAATTCAGATAAAACAATTCATAGACTCATTACCTCATATTTTAACATGTTTCGCAGTGTCGTTCTGGGAGCTTCTGAAGATCCATAATAAATATGACCAAGACAACCAAATTAACTCATTACTCAAACAAATAACTTCATTTCTCTGTGTGACGTTTCTCATGTCTTTTCATATTTGAGCTGGTGGTGAACCTTATGCCACACACGGAGCAGCTGTAAGGTTTTTCTCCTGAATGGATCCTCATATGATTTTTCAGATTATAAACTGAGGTAAACTGCGCGTCGCACAGAGAACAGCTGAAAGGTTTGTCCATTGTATGCGTTCGCTTGTGAATTTCCAGGCCACAGATCTGCGTGAAGTCTTCCTTGCAGATGAAGCAGCTGAAGAGTCTCCCCTCGTCGTTCAGTCTCGTGTGTGCGGTAAGATGAGTCTTCTGGGTAAAAGTCCTGCCACAGCCTGAGCAGCTGTAAGGTTTCTCTCCAGTGTGCGTGCTCATATGTTTTGTCAGGTTACTCTTCATGGTAAATACTTTGTGACAGACTGAGCAGCTGAAAGGTGTCTCTCTGGTGTGGCTCCGCATGTGCATGTCCACGTGACTTTTTTGGGCAAATGCTTTCCCGCAGTCTGGACAGCTGAATGGTTTTTCACCCGTGTGTGTTCTCATGTGCACAGCGAGGTACGGTCGACGGGAAAATGTTTTCTTGCAGACTGAACAGCTGAAGGGTTTTTCGCCTGTGTGTATCCTCATATGTTCTGTAATGTTGCTCTTTAAGATAAATGCTTTGTGACAGATCAAACAACTGTTGGCCGTCTCTCCTGTGTGGACTGTAATGTGTTGTAATAAATACTTCTTAGTCCTAAATGTCTTCGTACAGAAAGGGCAGCGGTGTTCTTGGACAGCTTTTTGAGTTCCATTACTTAAAGAGGCATTAGACTCTACTTCCTCAGCCTCATTGTCAGAGGAGTGCTCCGTGTCTCCCTCTGTCTCTGAGCTCATGTCCTCTCCCTGTGTTTCCTCTCTGTGCTCACGTCGTCTTTGAAGCAGTGACTTTTCTTCTGTCTTCACACAGACAGGACTGGACTGTGGGAGAAACCTGAAAATAAATGAAAGAATAACGAAAAACGTTCGACAGTGATGGTAGAATATTATAATTTTAATATTTAATGCATTGTCTTTAAACTAACTTGTCAAAGTTCACAGTGATTAAGGTGACTGCAAAGGTGAATGCAACTGCTAACCATTGTCTTTAATGTTTGCATTGTTAATGGATGTCCATATGTCACAAGTTTGGGTTGTGAAGTGACTTTTGGGTTGTCAGCGTGACATAAGACTGGAAACCTTTTTATGCTAAAATGTTTGAACTGTGTCAACAAACTAATGGTTTGGGCCATTTGGAATCTTTGGAGTGACCATGATGTAGGTGTGTTTTTGTCTAAATAAATAGGCCTGTCAGGCTTTCCCAGATAAGCGCCCCCTGCAGGCCAACCAAATGAAACGGGGCAATTTTTTTTTGAATGCCCAAAATCAAGACTCTGAGAAATATATTTGAGTACTCCCTTAGTTGAGGGTTGAGTTGTCCCATCTCTGCTCATTCGTCCCCTGCTGGCCAAGTTTAATGAAACCCAAGAATATGTAGCTATCAAACAATAAAGTGTTAGTGGAAATTTACTGGGAAATCTATATTGTTTGCTTGCTGCGTTTTCGATTACCGTATCATATCTCGATACTGATTCAACAACACATATTTCAGATTAAGAAAGCATTTTGTTTTAATCAATTTGGATGCAGCCCCTGTGGATGTCTGCTGCTGCTCAGCCTCTGAAATACTGAGTAAGATGGTCTTAAAAATAAAATGTCCTGAACTGCAGCAGTTGTGAAAGTGGCCGAGACTCACACTTTCAGCTGTTCTTTCTCCTGCTGTCCGCTCTTCTCTGACTCTTCTTTACTCTCTTGGATTTCCTGCTTGAGCCTGGAACCAGAGAAGTGCTCCATGTCGCCCCCACTCCCTGAGCTGATGTCCTCGCCCTGCGCTCCATCTGAGCACTCGTCTGTCTTCACAGAGACTAAACTGAACACAAATCAACAATGTCAGATGTCACAATAACACAGAAGCATGTTTATTTACTGTTTAAGGCTCACACTTGCAGCTGCTCTTCCTCATGTTTGATTCTCTGCTCCTCAGGCTCCTCTTTAATCTGTGGACTCTGGGACATGTTCAGACTAGAATCGGGAGCCCGAGAGGGGTCTGGACCATAGACTGTCTGAACACCTGCAGGAGAAGATGGGTTAATGGAGGACTGAACTATTCAAACAAACATGTGCAGAGTATAATGAAGAATAAATTATAATAATTGAGGTCTGCAAAGGATTAGAAGTGTGATACCAAACAGTACTTTAATTTTGATGAATTCTGGGACCAATGAGATTCCATCAAATAACTTAAATGACCACTGGACAGGCTGCATACTGTCATTATATATAAAAAAAAGGATCGAGGCTTGAGCTGAACTGAGGATAACGTTACATTACATTGGGACTTGCTCCAGATCAAAAATGCTGCCGTGTGAATACAGACGAAAGCAGGACAAGTACAGAAGTCCCTGATGTTATAGAGTATAACAGTATATGTGAAGGATGCTAACAGTAGCTCAGTGCTAACACAGAGCACTGGGCCTACCGTAGTGTTTACCACCAACACCACACTTTACCTCTGTGAGAACGCCGTGTGTAGGATAGAGATGTTATAAACCAGCTTTAAAGTTTATGAAGCAGAAGAATCTCAGCATCTGTTTGGAAACGCTGCTGCATGTCACGTGACTGACGCGCGGCGCATGTGCAGTTCTGCTCACAGTCACCAGATGGCGCCAATTCTCCAGTTTTCATTGTTTACAAACAGGTAGTTCGACATTAACTATGTTTTTGGCTTTATTTGCATGACAATTGTTTTTAGTTAACACGTTTTCCCCTAAAATAACAGAAATAGAAAGACAATTAAGTTAAAAGTCACAAAAACCAAAATAGGGTGTGTCTTAAGCAGAGACTGGTCCCAGGGCGTGACTCCAGTGCCAGGGGCCGGGCTCAGGAGCAGGAGCCGGGGCGTACGAGGAAGTGTGTCCGTGTGGAAGACAGTGATCCTCGACCGACACCTCTGCACCTTTGCACCTCTGCACATCAGCATGCCTGCGAAGAAAGTCTGCATCGTTGGCTCTGGAAACTGGTAATGGATCTTTGACTCTGGCGTTGAAACCATAGAGGTGGAAACGCGATCACTTGTGTATTTGTATTTTTCGTGTTGTTTTGGCAAAAGGAAAGTGGCTGTGGTCATGCATGTACAGACAGGGCAGTCAGATCACTGCTAGAGGCCCTTAAACGCTATTGGTGTTGCTTCCTTTGCATTTTGATCTGTCATAACCATCATCATAATCTGTCAACTAAGGCTATTAAAACGCATTTCTTTTTTAGTAGTCACTATAAATACACACAGGTAAGAGCAGCTGAATTTCCTGGACTTTGCCTGGCTGCACGAATTTGTACAGATTGCTTTAATATGCAAGTTGGGCCTTTTTATGAATTAGATACACTAGCTCCTCTCATTTTGCAAATTTTTAACTTTATTGAATGACCTATTATTGAGAGGTCAGTGTGAGGGCTGTCATGACCTATTAAAAAAAAAAAAAAACATCCACAAGAAAGACAGAAAGAAAGGCAACACTGTACTAACCTCACTTTACCTCACTTTATTATCCAGTAATAGACTAGTTTGATTAAGATGAAGAGAACCTTTATTCGTCCCACTGTGGGGAAATCTCTCTGAAAACAGCGGGAATGCACTAATCATTTTTGGACATTACTTAATTAATATATTTTGTATATAGTTTATGGTATTTAATTTTGAAAACATTTTAACAGTCATTCAAACTTGCTGAGAAGAGTAGTAGAGCTGCAATTGCTGCACTCAAAAGTGTAAACACAAAAATTGGTTGTTTCCCCTTGTCATTTTTGTATGTGATCTTTTTATTTGGATCGCATTAGCTTCCCCACGTGATCGCTAGTCTTCCTGGGGTCCACTCCATATAAGATCATTTACATCATATCAAACATAAAGTATACAAAAGCAATTGACAAAACAAAATAACCTGGGCTTATTGGGCTTAGAGCTGATTGGCTGAGTGAGGGTGGTCGTCCTTTTCCAGTCACTAGAATAGAAATATGGATTTTATTACATTCGATTGGGTACCCCAGCTGCTAACCACCTTCACTGCTCTGTCATGATACTAATCCAATAGTCAATGGAATAAATTGTTTGCCCAACTAATAATTAATATATTTATTAATTCTCCTCTCTGCTCTCTCCTCTCTGTTCTCTCCTCCCCTCTCTCCTCTCTGCTCTCTCCTCTCTGGTGTCTTCTCTCTCCATCCTCTCCTGTCTACTCTCTCCTCTCTCCTCTCTCCTCTCTCCTCTCTGCTCTCTGCTCTCTCCTTTCTCCTCTTTGCTCTCTGCTCTCTCCTCTCTGCTCTCCTCTCTGCTCTCTCCTCTCTCCTCTCCCCTCTCTCCTCTCTCCTCTCTCCTCTCTCCTCTCTCCTCTCCCCTCTCTGCTCTCTCCTCTCCCCTCTCTGCTCTCCTCTCTCCTCTCTGCTCTCTCCTCTCTCCTCTCTGCTCTCTGCTCTCTGCTCTCTCCTCTCTCATCTCTCCTCTCTCCTCTCTGCTCTCTGCTATCTGTTCTCGTCTCTCTGCTCTCTGCTATCTGTTCTCGTCTCTCTCCTCTCTGCTCTCTGCTCTCTGCTCTCGTCTCTCTCCTCTCTCCTCTCTGCTCTCTGCTCTCTCCTCTCTCATCTCTCATCTCTCCTCTCTCCTCTCTGCTCTCTGCTATCTGTTCTCGTCTCTCTGCTCTCTGCTCTCTGCTCTCGTCTCTCTCCTCTCTCCTCTCCCCTCTCTGCTCTCTCCTCTCTCCTCTCTGCTCTCTGCTCTCTGCTCTCTGCTCTCTCCTCTCTCCTCTCTGCTCTCTCCTCTCTCCTCTCTGCTCTCTGCTCTCTGCTCTCTCCTCTCTCATCTCTCCTCTCTCCTCTCTGCTCTCTGCTATCTGTTCTCGTCTCTCTGCTCTCTGCTATCTGTTCTCGTCTCTCTCCTCTCTGCTCTCGTCTCTCTCCTCTCTCCTCTCTGCTCTCTCATCTCTCCTCTCTCCTCTCTGCTCTCTGCTATCTGTTCTCGTCTCTCTGCTCTCTGCTCTCGTCTCTCTCCTCTCTCCTCTCCCCTCTCTGCTCTCTCCTCTCTCCTCTCTGCTCTCTGCTCTCTCCTCTCTCCTCTCTGCTATCTGTTCTCTCCTCTCTCCTCTCTCCTCTCTGCTCTCTCCTCTCTCCTCTCTCCTCTCTCCTCTCTGCTCTCTGCTCTCTCCTCTCTCCTCTCTCCTCTCTCATCTCTCCTCTCTCCTCTCTCCTCTCTGCTCTCGGCTCTCTGCTCTCTCCTCTCTCCTCTCTGCTCTCTGCTATCTGTTCTCGTCTCTCTCCTCTCTTCTCTGTCCAGGGGCTCAGCCATCGCCAAAATCATCGGCCACAATGTGAAGGGCTCCAACCGCTTCGACCCGATGGTCAGCATGTGGGTGTACGAGGAGATGATCGAGGGCCGAAAGCTCACCGACATCATCAACACAGAGCACGAGAACGTCAAGTACCTGCCCGGCCACAAACTGCCGCGCAACGTGGTGCGAGCCGCCGTACCTGCCACACCCGCCACAGCTGCCCCAGGGCTATCGGAGCAGCTTTTATTACAGGCCAGGGGAGATAAGGAGTGACTATGGGTTGAATACTGTACACGTTTATGCAATAGACAGAGAAGTGATAAGTGTGCAGGTGAAGAACACAGTCGACGATTTGCAAGCAAGGAAAGTTTATTTGTAGAGCAAAGCTTGAAGTTCTCACAATCAAGATAGAAACAAACAAAATATTAAAATCATAGATAATCACAGTGCATTAAAAAGAGTGAATATACAGTCCTTCAGTTGTATGCATAGTTAAGCAGAACTGTTTGTAAGCTGCATATTTACAGTTTCAGGACGACTGTTTTTCAGCTGCATAGTTCTGACTCTGGGAACCAGCAGGAGGCCTGTCCCTGTGATCCTCAGAGTGTTAAGAAATGATGCAAAGGACATCACGTGACTAGAGAAAATGAGAAAATTGAGAAAATCTAGTGATGTATAATGTCATTGTACCAGTTTGATGTCTTTAAAAACAAAAATATTGCCCATAAATTACTTTTGGTAAATTCTCAGCTGGTGTTAAGATCTTTGCAATCACATGTTTGTGCTTGCAGCCAGGACTGTTCAAATAAAGAATGCAAAACACATTCTACTTGTCTCTCTGGTGGTAGCAGGCAGAAGACATTGTTATAATTGAATGGCCTTTTTTCCTTTTTTTAAAGCCATACTTTTGTTATAATATTCTGAAATTGGAGTATTTGGACAAACGGTGCTACAATTTTCTGTTATTGGATGGAGAGTGGTTGGAGAGAAAAATGACTATAACGTTTTTTTTAGGGCTGTCAGGAATTATGAGGATCTGTGTAAGTGTAGTGACCTGTATTCCTTTCCTCCGCTGTAACTTCAGGTGGCGGAGGCCGACATCACGGAGGCGGTGAAGGGAGCCGCCATCCTGGTCTTCGTCATCCCACATCAGTTCATCAGCAAACTGTGCGACCAGATCAAGCCCCACATCGACCCAGGATCAACCATTGGGATATCGCTCATAAAGGTGAGTGTGAGGGTTTCCTTTCCTGTTGTGTATGCCTACCTTTTTGACAGATAACACGTTGCTATTTTAACTTTGCTGCGATTTTACACTCACAAACACACGCAAACTCATACACAATGCACTGTGAGCTACTATGTCCAACTCATTTTCCTTAATAACTTAATTATTAAAAACATTATCATTAAGAAAAGTATTAACAATAAGAAAACAGCTTGAACAGGCTTTTGTCACCGTTCTTGTGTTGATGTTGCGTCTGTAGGGAATAGACGAAGGGCCGGCCGGACTCAGACTCATCTCCGACATCATTCGTGAGAAGCTGGACATAGACGTGAGTGTTCTGATGGGAGCCAACATCGCCAGTGAGGTGGCAGAGGAGAAGTTCTGTGAGACCACCATCGGTAAGGCCGCCTGTCCGTCCGTCTGTCGGTTCTGTATCCTTAAACTCGATTTAAAAGCTTGTATTTGGAACTACTGTCTCTCTGCAACAGGGTCCAAGAACCTGCTCAGTGGAGTGATCTTCAAAGAGCTGTTCCAGACGCCAAACTTCAGGATCGCCGTGATAAACGAGTGCGACACGGTGGAGCTCTGCGGCGCGCTCAAGGTAATGTGTGTGTGTGTGTGTGTGTGTGTGTGTGTGTGTGTGTGTGTGTGTGTGTGTGTGTGTGTGTTTGCATTTATGTCTGTGTTTGTTGGTTATTAATGGATAATCACTGGGAGGAAAACATTTAAATCTACGCTGACATCACATTAGGGAACTTTCCTGGCATTTTAATGGTTAATTAAATAAATAAAACATGTCTATTTTTACTTATTTGAGTATTGAAATGGTGTCCTTCCTTTTGTCATTGAAGATATGATTGTCAACCCTTTATTAGTCCCACATGGGGAAATGCCAGTGTTGCAGCGCAGTATAAACCTTTTAACAGGAAAAGGCTCATAAGCAGTTTTTTATGATAAATATGTTTCTGAGAACATAGTGTGTGTCTCGGGTAGAACATCGTGGCCGTGGGGGCGGGCTTCTGCGACGGCCTGGGCTTTGGCGACAACACCAAAGCGGCGGTGATCCGGCTGGGCCTCATGGAGATGGTGGCCTTCGCTCGCATGTTCTGCTCTGGGGACGTGAGCTCCAGCACCTTCCTGGAAAGCTGCGGAGTGGCTGACCTCATCACCACCTGCTACGGAGGGAGGAACCGCAAAGTAGCTGAGGCCTTTGTGCGCACGAGGAAGGTACACGGACCACTGGATTATTGTAGCATGTGTGCAGCAACTAAACATAAGTTTGTTTGTTTACGAGTGTGTTGCTAAAACTACAAAGACAAGTGCATTTCTTACATTATGACAATATTGTTCCCACTTCCAAAAAGAACTTGAATATTATTAATGTTGAATTGTTGGCTCCCACGGAATGTGGAGTGGTCCGCTTCTCACTGAGCTACACCCACCTGTAGATGGCAGTGCGACACCAGGGTCCAACTACACACATTTGAAACAACATCTGTACTTAACTTAGAGAGGCACAGCTCCTCAAAAAATTCCAGCATCTCCTTGTTCCTTGTTCCATTTTTGAGGTTTTCTGAACTAATTTGAACATACCTGTAGTATGCATCTGGACTCCTGATACAACCTTGTAGCTGTTGAACACAATCCCGGTAAAAGTAACAGTCGAACCAAAGCATAACATACCATTTTGTGCACATAACTTAACACTGTAGCAGTAGTTGGCACTTCTGCTTCACAGCATCGAGGTGTCAATAACACCTCCAGACGAACCGTTTCTGTGTGGAGTTTGCATATTCTCTCTGTATCTGCGCTAGTTTCCTCCAGTTGCTCCGGTTTCCCCTACCACTACTGTATAAACATGCGCAATAGTTCAAGGTGAATGAATGCATTTGTGAGTGCGACTCTGGGAGAAAACATTTTAAATCAAGAGATAATCTGGCGTTTTTATGCAGTTATGTTGCTAACAGACATAGATATACAATATTTATTCCATATTTAATGCAAATAAATGGTCATTCACATAAGCGGTTAACTCATTTATACCTCCATTTGTTTACCTTCTCCCTCATGTGACTTGTCTGCAGTCCATTGCGGAGCTAGAGGCAGAGATGCTGAACGGTCAGAAGCTGCAGGGCCCTCAGACATCTGCCGAGGTCTACAAGATCCTGCAGAAGAAGAGCCTGGTGGAGAAGTGTGTCCTCTGCTAACCCTCAGGTCAAAGTTAAAATATTAGTGACATAAACGAAAGGTGCTTTGTGTTGCAGATTCCCCCTGTTTGCAGCCGTGTACCTGATCTGTTTCGAGGGCAAAGCCGTGGAGGAGTTCATCACGTGTCTCCAGAGCCACCCGGAGCACATGTGACGGAGCGTTTAGAACACTTCAAATAATCAGGAACCAAGCCCTAACTGCTGCCATGAGCGTTTCCAGCCAGCGGAGGCCAGTGTAGTGGTACGATTACGATACGCACAACTTTCAGCAACTCAGCACTTTGTCTGAACGTGACCTTATGACGTCATGATTTTGATAGCTCTCACAGGCTTTCAGATGTGCCTTCTCAATGCGTGTTCTGAAATGAACATAATAATAATTTGTTGTTCAGTCAAAATTTTATCATCTGTGAGTTCAATTAGTAAATTAATTTTGTTTTTTTAAGGACCAAAATAAATCAATTTGAAAACAAAATGTATTTTCAATTTAAACCATGACCCCCTACTAATGCTTGTCTGTCTTCTCCCATGTCCTACTGCTGTCGTCCTGGTACTACTGCTACTGTTTGATCAAATTTGCCATTTGTCTTCTGTATGCACTCTTTGCCTCCTACCATTGGGTGGCGCCACCTCACTATCGTATGCCCGACACAAGTGTAGTGCGCTGCTGTCCTTTTACTACTGCTACACAAGCCTACATTACTGCTGTCGTCCTGATGCTGTAATGTTTTGGATGAAGTCACTAGATCTGACAACTACTACGATTTATACATCCATCCATCCATCCATCCCCTTTAATCAGAGCTGCACCCAGTCCACATAGCACCAGTCCCTCTCTGATCCTCCTGCAGGCAGGGAGTCCTCAGGAGCCTTGATCTTCCAGCGGGGGCTTCAGGCAAAGTGGGGTTAAGTATCTTGCCCAAGGACACAACAACAGGAGACATCAGTGGGAGTCAATTTATACAACATACTTTGATTACTTGCAGTACTATAGACCTGGAAGTAAAAGACTGATCCTGTTTGATATCAGACTCTAAGCGACACATGGCCTGGTTAGTACTGTGATGGGAGACTTGTGATCATCATGGGGCCTCAGTTGAAGCTAAAGGCAAGACACTGGAGTTTAACACCACTGGGTACGGAGTAAATGTACAAAAAACACCAACCAGCTTACACCACCACTGATATATATGTTTATGACAGCCAATAATAATACTACATCACAGGTTTAATACTACTGTTACTAATAATACTCAGCCTATTACAACTTCTACTGCTGGAACTATTATGGGCTCGACACACGGGGGCGTCGTCGCGTCATTTGTAAACATCGCTGTTTACAAATGTTGCGTTGTCAGGCTCGTGCACATGTCGGGCATGCGCACGCAGGCAACGGAACTTTAAAGGCTGTAGTATCCGAAGACAGCCAATCAGAGACTTTCACTGATGGAATAATGATTTGTGCAGAACCGTTGATAATATTAATTTATTAGAGAAATGCTGAACCAGATGTCCTTATGGTGCCTGCATGTGTCTCTGCAGCTCAGTCTGCTCTGAGGCTCCTCAGAAACCCGGACTAAACGCTGACTCACAACATTGACAAGCTGCTGTATGGACAACACCGACTTGACACTTATTCCAGCTCAGAGTTAGATCATCCTCTGGACTGAAAGAAGAAACTCTTTGAGTAAACACTGCATTAAAATTGGTACTTAAAATGGACACTCCAATTAAAATATTGCTATTAATTCTTTTTATATTTCCATATTATTTTGTATAGACTATTTTATAAGTCTCTTTGCAGTTTAAGTAATTTAACATAACACAATATCTGTTCCTGGGGAGCAGATATTTTCTTGTGGAATCTTGTGACGAGAATCCTACTGGTCGGTTACACAAAGGGCGACAGGAGGAGGAGGAATGAACCAGATGCCAAATATCAACCCTGTCATACGTGCAGGCCTGGTCCACCAGGTCACGCTCCTGATTTCACCTGTAGGCAGGTCAGACATGCTGTAGTAGCACAGTATGTAAGATGGAAATGTCAAAAATCTCCATCTTTGATTCTGATCTGTGTCTCAAGGCACAAACTCCACTTTTAAACATTCTCTGAAGTTTATAGAATGTAGATTTATTCATCAAAATGAAATGAGGATGCATCATTTATGTCCACATAGAATATTTTGGTTCTTACGCAGATTAATGAATCCGAAAGCAGAATTGGCATCACACTTGTGTCTCATTTGGGTTTGTGTGTGTTGTGTGTGTGTATACTTACACACACACAACACATTAACATGCAGACAGGACTCACTTTGTGTAAAGCAAATCAATGGAACATGTGCAGCGAGAGTCACATGCTTTGTCACAATGAACACAATTATTGAGTTGCCTTTATTTCAGTTTTGGAAACCCAATCCCATTAAACATTAAAAGTATTATGGTGTTTTTGCTCGTGATAACTATGGGCAGCCATGTGGCTCATTCTCATGGTCACTGCGTCGCTAACAAAAGGGTTTGAGCATCGGGCAAATCTAGAACTTTCCTTTCTTGACTTCTTCAATACTCCTGCATCCTCATCCTCACAAACTGTACCTCGCTCTGTGTCTGTTTCAAAGCCAGGGCGTCCACTCTGGGACGGTAAACGTGGCTGATGTTCCCACGGGACTCTCTGCGCCCCTGTCTTCTCACCTGGATCACCTGTCAGCACGGGTCATGGACTGGGTACAGGCTCAGATCTCCTGCTTCAAAGCCCACTGTCAGAGGAGAGGAGGCTGACACTCGAGCTTCGTGACCTGGTGGAGGGCTCTCCGGGATCAAGGCTAGTAGGTAAAGGTGGACTACTCAATTTATTCATTCAAATGCTCATCAAACTTTGAGAAAGATATCAAGCCGCCACATGCCTCTAAATGCGCCCAGCCAGTTAGTATTTGTTAGTGTTAGAACTTTGGTCTGAATAAAGCTTATCATATTTAAACTTAAATTAACCTTAAAACTGGGGTCCCTAACTTTATTGTGCCATGAATAATCCCTGTCGTTTGTCCCAGCAGAAAGATAAGTTTTGAAAAGTAAAATGTTGAATTTGAACGAGTCATACCAGTAATCAGAAAACAGCTTTATGAGTCACTATTTGACTCTTTGGGCTGAGCGCTGATTGGCTGCGTGAAGGGGGTGCTCTCTTTTCACTTTTTTGTCCGACAAAGCTTATCTAAAAATGCAACAGAGGTCAATAATACAAGCATGTGAAAACTAATTATAGAACCAAAGTGTTTTTGAGAGCAATAGATGGATTTCATGACATAGTTCTGTCATTTAGTGATCTGAAAGTTAGGTACCCCAGCTTTAACCTAATCTTTCCCTACTCCTGAGCAATCGCATTTTATAATTAGCTTAAACCCAAATTATCTCGACTAGACTTTGTGTTGTTGGTGTAAATTATACTCTGATGAAGTGATTACAGAAACTACAGGCCCTTGTCTACAGTTTGCTACAGCATCACAAACTGAAATATGTTAATTGGACTATTTTACTCTGTGGTTGGGGTTTCAGGGTAAATACTTGGGGTTAAAAAAAGCCATTGAGGTGCTTTCACATTGTCATCAACAGACCAAAAAAAACATTTTCTTACTGCTTAGAAACAAGTCGAATCTGTATCACTCAACATGTCTCTGGTGCATCATTCTACCGTCCTCATGGGTAGAAAAAAACTTGCTCTGCTGATTTTGTTCCACAGATAAGACTTTTCCCAAATTCTATTCAAAGGTGCCTTTCATCCAATAAAAAGTCATGTCCAAGCCATTTCTCGTCAGCAGTGTTTACAAAATTGCCTCAAAACAAAGTGATTTGTGCTGCCGTGTTATTTCCAGAGCGTTGATCACACCTGTGTCTGTGGACGGATGCGTCAGATGAGTGTCGGACTGTCTCCCCAGAGCATATTTCATGTTTAATATCTGGAATAAGTGGGCCACCCTGGAGCGGAGTCATGCACTTTGTGATTTATGGCACAGAGCAAGTGCCAAATCTCACACTTATAGACTAATAGATTTCACAGAGAGGCAGGTGTGATGTGGCAATGTATGTTTACAGCCCCCTCTATTCATGTGTTCATCGATTTAATCTATAAAGAACAAATATGTTGTTTGGTCGTTTCTACTTGAGCTTGAGAGTACAGGTGAAACTCTGAGGATTAGAATTCTGTTCAAAAGTTAATTTATTTCTGTAAGTTGATGATTATGTCTTACACTATAGAAGAAAACATGTTTTTTTATGGTTTGAAATGTAGGTACCCCAGATTTAAAGTCTTGCTGAAAAAAAAAATGGCATTAGCTTTGAACATTTTGCCAAGGTGCTATTGAGGATCAATACAATTTACCAAAAGTAGATCCACCATTTCAAACTGAAAATATAATTCAATCGGATGCTTGAAGCTGCAGGCAAATGGGTTTGTTGGGTTAAAAGTTTAAATATGTTTTTGAAAAGTGAGATATTCAGCAAAGGTAGAAAAATATACCACACACATGATGAGGCAACAGTCAGTCACATCTCGACATGTGGAGATTGTCCTCAGGCACCAGTCTGCGTCTTGCAGTTTACCCAGCATCCCCGTGGATGATGGACGGTTCAGAGAAAGGAATGAATTTGCCTTTAGGTGCTATAAAAGTTCAAATCACATGCACATTTTTTTAGATATTTTTATTAAGGTCCTATGATATTATATAATTTTACAAGACCCAGGACTAACTCCTGGAGAACACCTCTTTTTGATGAAAAATCAAGGACAAAAAATGTTATCATTACAAATACTATCATTATTACTGACTGTTTTGTAAGCTGAATGATTGTTAAAACTACACTGATCCCAAGTTTATCGCAAAGTTTGCGTTCTAAAACCAGAAAGAAGCCAAATCCCAGTATTTTAGTGTAAACCTCACATACACTTATCCTTTAAACACTTTTCTAACCACCTGAACTCATGACTGCTAAAGTGTGACCTGTGGGTCTGAGTGCTGCTGCAGCTGTCAAAAGCTGTGCATACACTGTTAAATACAGGACACCGGGCTGAGGGGATGGAGCAGGACTGAGAGCTGCGGGACCTCTGAGCCATTCACCGTGGTGCACACAAGCCACAAAAGTTTTCTTCTGATTTTAAATAAAGGTATTTGTCATGCTCATATTAACGGTCAAATGTTGTTGTAAATGATGCTTGTTTCGAGTATAAATAAAGTGATCTGTAAAACACTGAGGAAAAAGAACACCTATTTTATTTTTAACTAATTCTGCATTTATATATTTTGAAAAGAGCTTTGAGCTGCTTCTGGAGGGCCACCTTTATCAACAAAAAATTAGAACTTCTTTGGGAATAACAATTTAAAACTAATATATTCAGTCTTTTACAGTACATGAGAAGTCCTCAAAATGTCAAAAAACAGGATGCTCATGAATATATATGACAACTATAATTTTCTCAGCATAGACAGTGCATTGTTACTGTCAGTTAAAGCCCTTGATTTGGAACGGGCTTACATGTCCCAGCCGTAATCCAACCTCTGGCCTTGTCTTCCGTCTGCGCATACATTTGCCGTCTTTTGTGAGTTTTTGAGAGCTTGTCCGGGGTCCAGAGCTAATTACAGTGCAATGATCCCGTCAGCTGTCACTGCCACACTTGGTTTTTTTTGTACATGTGAAAGAGGCAATTGGGACCTCGCAAAACCTCACTCTCCGTGCACAAAAGCAGCAGAATAATGAAGCCAAATGAAGTGATACCAGCCTGTCCCCGGTGTTTGCTCAGGGCTGCAGGCACAGAGCTGGTAGATTAACAGCGAGGATGAGAGGAGGAACAAACCGTGGTGGTCGCTTAGAGCCAGAAAGGACAAATGAACGGCTCCAGCACTGTATTCAAACAGGCCCAAGCTTTTTACAGATATGGGATAGGAATGATTTCAGCATGATATTTGTGTAGCTGTAATAGTAGTGGTTGTTCGTGCAGATCAAGAGTGAAAGAGGAGAATTTGGTGATTGAAAATATTGTGGGCTTACATATTTATTTGATAGTTTTGGCTTTACAATTTCAATTTATGAAAGGCCATAAATGGTACGCTCAAATATAAGTATATAAGTTCACATACCAGAGTCACAAACCACTATACTATTGTTTTTTTCCTCTCGCTCCACACAGTGATGGGAGCGGAGTCGCCTGAGAGGAAGCACATGCCGGATCTCTATTGTATATGTTTTTAGTGGTGGGGGTAATCGGAGCGCCTACGCCGACATCTAGACATGGGGAGAACATGCAAACTCCACACAAAAAGTCACCATCTCGAAGCAGAGTTGAACACCAGACCACACTGCATGTCGTCCTATAAAGCTGCATCTTTAACGGTTATTTTAGTGGTAGATAGAATGATAGACCGATACTTTATTCATCGTACAAGGAGAAAACAATCAAGAGACATAAAATCATGAATAGTCAAATCTATTTCAAACATAGCCCGATAATAAACTCCCTAAAACAGTGTACATCAGCTGACAGCAGCAGGTCAACGGTTTAAAAAACAAAACAAAAAATAAAGCGTAACCTAATTAATAAAATGTTTGTGTTTTGTGTGTAATAAAGTGTACATTTCACAAAAACAGCTGTGTAGTTTAAACCCAGTTTGTCAATGTGAAAAAATAAGTAAAATATTTGTCAATCAGAAGCATTACTCACTATTATTAACTGCTCACTGTTCTCTCGAGCCAAAATGCCTGTTCGTCGCCGCTCGCCGAATCATTTAAAGTGATAGTCTGGAACTCTAAATGAATTACACATTTTAAGAATTGTATTAAACTGACCTCCTGGCCTTAAATGTTGATATAAAATAAGTCATTTTATGAATTCTAATTTTACGGGTAAGTTCAGCCTTCCCTTTTCTTAGCTATAGCTCAGAATTCACATGCTGTCCACTTTAACCAATCAAGTGATGCCAAGGGCTGTCAATCATCGGCGCTGATGCTCGTAGCTGCTCACGCTCAGTTGTTTGTTTTCGCTGAGCCTCAGAATCAAACCTCCATTAGGCTCTGGAACTTATATACTGAACCTATATCCATAATCATTTATATACTGAACCTATATCCATAATCATTTATATACTGAACCTATACCCATAATCATTTATATACTGAACCTATATCCATAATAATTTATATACTGAACCTATATCCATAATCAGATCCTCTGCAGATGTGTCCTATAATGTTCAGTTAATGATAATAGCTACTTCCGGGTTTACCGCGATCGCTTTTTTAGTGCATTAAAACATTGCTTTTTTCATGAAAACTTTAACAAATAATTCTGAAAACCGCTGTGCATGTGTATTAATAATGTATATGTATAATGTGTTTTTAACTGATAATCAGAGAATGTTTGTGCAAAATCGTGACGTCCTGCATTCATCCTTACTTATCGAATTTGTATAATGATTAATCTTTTGACTAATTTGGCTATTGCTTTGGCTATAGCATTAGTCCACGTGAGAGCTTGCTTACCCAGCCTGTGTCATCCTTTTGTGGGGTAAAAGAGGTGCTGCTTTGGCTTTGGCACAGCTACAGACCCATTCAGAAAAAAAAAAAAAACAGTAGCTCCATTGGGTCCACTCCCCTTCCTCCCATCTCAGTGCCTGTGGAAAGAATCGCACTAGACAGCCGTAAGATTGTCTTCCCCCTTCGGCCTGAGATGGATTTTGCCAACTGCTCCGGGGATGCACAGCGCGGGGAGAGGAATGGTGAAATGTGTCCATGAAAAAATGAGATTCTGTAGGTGGCTTTGAAATTGGTAACTTTGATAGAAATTCTTGAATGTACTGTATAGTGGCTTTTATATCTGCAGGTACGATGAAAGGAAACTGGTGTGGTCCCCAAAGACAAAAAAAAACATGCCATAACCGTGCTTTCAAACTTGTTTAATGTCAAATGTATTGTTGACCATAATTTTTTAAAGGTGCTATTCCTGAATGTTCCTTGGTATCGACAAATTTGTATCTATCTTTTATTAAATCATGTGACACAAGGCCAATAAAGTCACAGGCTCGACCAATGACAGTCTTGTGCTTGTAACGTTGTCTGGTTACTTTGTAAGTAAGCTAATATTACGATGCTGGTTCTCAATCAATGGACAATGGATAGAGAACTCTAATTTTATATTTCCAGCCAAAGCAGTCATGTGTCCATTGAAGTTGGGTGAGATTATAACGGCTTATTAAACGAGCGCGAGGTCTGTACAGAGAAATATCAGACCGCGGCCTTTTTGTACAGACCGAGCCGTGGCGAGGTCTGTACAAAAAGACCAAGGTCTGACCAAGCTCTGTACAGACCGAGCAAGCGAGGTTAATAAATGTTTTATTATATGACTATTTTTGATTTTTGCAAATATCGATCGGTTTCAACACTAGCAAAAACAAATGCAGCCAAACTGTCAAATCGTGACATGAAGAACAACAATCAAGAAGATGATGATTGAGGCGCCCGCTGTAAGTTCTCAAACTCTTCTGTGTCTTCACTAACGCTTTTTAGATATTTGTGAAGTATGTTCATGTCCGACTTGGTTTTCCTTATCGTGTTTTTACCTTTCTGGTCTGTAACAAAGTTGTCAATCTCTTCTTGACTGTTTGGAGTTGTGTTTTCGTTGTTATTTGCTGTTATTACTTCCTCTGGCTCTTCCAACTCGTCCGGGAAATAGAATTCACTGAGAATGCCCCCAGTCGTCGCTCATTATTTCTTTTTTACCGAGGAAAGATATGAAAGCTGATACGCACCGCGGACCAATTGTCATGGTAACGGTCCGAGATGGGAAAATATCAGACCGCAAATCAGCCAATCAGAGCGCGCGTACGATCCAAGTCATATAATAATAGACAATATCAAACTGTTGTGGTGAAGAGGGAGCAGCGTCTGCATTCAGAGTCAAAAGGCGAAACTCCCTGATTCACCAGTCAGTCTACGTTACCTCTATCATCTATGATCTTTGGGTAATGATCGATAGGATGAGATTGCGGATATAAGCAGTCAAAAAGCATGAAGCAAAAGAAAATGGATGCATGGATCTCTAAATACTAAACAGTGACATGAAGGTCTTTAAAAAAGCAACAAAAAAAACTATTCTGTCATTGTTGTCTTTGCAAGCAGAAGCAGTTAAAATGGTAAAATGGATTGTTCAAATGTGCCAAACAGCATTTCAGAATAGTGAATATATCCTGGGTCGGCTGACAAGACAAAGGCCCCCTGCTGTCCTCATTTACATCAGCGCACTGTGGTTTCCCTGACATCAGCAGCCTCTGATGTGACGAATATGAGCTCTTTCCCGTCTGCTCCGAAGCCCAAGTGGATCCGCTCATACAGACGAAACGAACAGTGATGGAGAAAGGGGACATACCTGCCAAGTTCTCCCGAAAAAAGGGCTGTCATCTGAATCTGAAGAGTGGAGGTAGTCCCAGGTCAAACGACAAAAGAATGAGGAATATCTACGAAAATGTGCAGTTTCCTACTGGGCTTATTCTACTTTGTTTCACTCAGATCAATTTGTCACACAGTTTGCACATGTGGATAGCACTGTTGAGGGGAGGAACAATTTCCATAAAATATATAAATGACTTCAGATTGTTATAAGTAATTCTGAAAAATGTATTGAAAGCATGTGTCCTAACCTAAATGGTGAGTTTTTATGCTTTAGAAATTGCCTCCAAAATGACTTGATCTGTATTTTCCTTCTCCAGGGGTAGTTTGTCTGTTGTCTATATCTTCTTTCTATGTTCACTTTTCTGAGTTCAGCATGCTATAGTTTAGACCAGGTGTGCCAATAATAAGAAAGGAAAAGAACATTACTATGAGCGACCATCTCATGTCTTTTATCCATGCCCCGGTGATCCAAGATGGCGCCCTATTCAAATGAATGGCTTGTGCTCAGTAGCGCCGGGACCAGGAGATTAGCAGAACTCGCCTATATTCAGATTCAGATTCAGATTCATTTATTTGCCATTTGCAGTAAAACCACATTGGAAAAACTGTGCAAGACTACCCCGGTGTGCACCAGACAGAGGAGACGACACACACCAGAGCTCTTGCCACGGCGCCATCTTTACGGCGCCATGCGACAAACAGTAGAATAAACAGCAGAGAGCAATAACATACAGTATCACAGACAGTTGGATAGACACATTTGTGCCTTGTATAAAGCACGGATTTTTTCTCGGGATGAAGCACCTTCTACAGCCGCCCAATGTGGCTGTCGGAGGGGGGCGGGGTTAGGGAGGGGGGTGAGTCGGAAACACAGTGAGGAGTGAAGGGGAGGGAGGGAGCAAGATGGATAGAGAGGGAGGCGGGGGAGACGGGATCCGAGCTGGAGACTGAATAGTGTGAGATTGTTGTAGATGGGATCTTTGTTATTATGGCCTTGGCCCGAGGAATGTGAGATAAGAGTGGAGAGAAGACACAGGAGGAGAAAACACATCGCCTCAGACAATATTCAATGCAATGTCAGGCAGATATTCTATTAAATCCAATTAAACCGAATTGCGGCGCCCTCAGACCCCGTACACAGGGGCAGATCCAAGCCGGGTCAGAGAGTTCAAGCCTGGCAAATGTCATTCAATCTCAACTCCAGAGTTTTATGCCCATCGAGTGAACGAGCTGCGAGGTCTTTTATCAACTGTTCCACCAAAACCACTCTTCTCTGTCCAGCCACGGCACTCTCAACCACGACGCGGCTAAGCTCCTTGTACATCCCATCAATTATAATATTTGGGCTCCCATGATGCCTTGCGCCTTGGCTCTCATGCACGTGCACAGTGGGGCTCGGTTGCGCTTTGACCAATCAGAGCTGATCATCAGAGCAGAGGTAGAATGGAGTCAGAGCGGGAAGGAAAGGAGCAGAGTTTGTGGCAGTAAAATGTGGATTTATTGAAAACCGAAGGATTTAAGAAGAAAAAAGTTAGATAGATAGATAAACTAAAATCTCCACAAAATCCGACCTTTATGAAAGCTTTAGGTTCTCTGTCAGCTGAGGTCGAGCTGTTTTAGTTTACATTGAGTTCTATGGGACTTTTTTCTGGGTAGCCCACGTGAATGTAGTCTGCAGTACCTCGGGCGCCCCCTGTGCCCATGGGTGGGACAGCTATTAGCTAGTAATACCCTATCCAGTTATTATTATAGATCCATACTTTTATCTTGTTAGAGCTTATTTTCTCAAGAAAACACCCCGTTGTTGAGTTTCGCCGAGACATTAAACCCAAAAGGCAATTGTTTTTTTCCCAAGTCTATCAATCTGAATAAATCTAATTTTGCCTCAATCCAATGTGGGTGTTGACTTATATGGTGTTTTCATTTAAATTATCAAAAATTTTGTTTCAGCCTCTGACCAGCTCTTTCTTGACCAAACATGAGCTTTATACAAAATTTATGAATTTGAATCTAAATTTATAAATACACTAGATGCACAGTCACATTCCTTAAAAAAAACCCTGCTTCCAGACGGTCATTCGGGTCACCTGCAAAATGGATTATTCGTTAAAATCATCCTCCAAATTTTGAGTTGTGTTGCTCACAGACAAACAGCCACGTGGTGATCACAGGAGGTAAGGTGGACGTAATGGAGAGATTTGTCATTGCACATGTCCATTGTACTAAAACGTTGCATTGTGGGGTATTCAGACTCATGAAAAGCATCCCACTCAAGTTGCAGGTATATATATTATTTAGATGTGGACCTATAGACACATATCGAGAGCTTTTTTCTTGTTGTCTCAGCAGTTTTGTGTTTTCGGTAGCTACATCCTCCACTCACACTGCTCACATTGTAGATTTGGAACGATCCCGCATGAAATCCTCACATCATTGCAGTACATTTTTCCAAGCCCACTTCAGGGATACGAGTGTGTTTCCGTCACTGACAGCAGACAGCACTTGGCCCGTAAACAGCGCACCTGAGGAGTAGTATTTTTATGGACTTGAGCGTTTTACTGCTCACTCTTAAACTGCTCCTCCGGGATGAGCTGCGGATAAACGGCCTTGCCTCTGCCACTGTCTTCTCCAGCCGTGACTTTTACAGCCTTTGTGCAACGCTCGACTTGTCCCACCTCGGCTCAGAAGCTACAAATTACACAAGAGGTGATTCTTTTTGCATCGATAAGTGTATTCTGTGAGACGGAGCGAGCCAAAAAGTTTGTCTTTGTCGAACCGTTACAACAATATACGACTGGGATGGACTGGCCATGTTTGCTCCATGAGTTTGGACTAGTGTCAAGGGTTATCTCTTGGTGTTTAAATTTGACAGTAAACGATATAACCTATGGTCCTGGTTTTGTCCTAGCTCAGTTTTAAGACCTGGTTTAGGGATGGTTCAGGCCTGGTTTATTCCCGGTTCAGTCCTGGCTTAGTGCTGGCTTAGTCCTGGTTTAGTGCTGATTGAGTCCTAATTTAGTTCTGGTTAAGGCCATAAATTATAGTATTTCTTTAGTTGTTTTAGCTCTCATGCTAAATCCATCACTAGCCTTTTACTCGGTCATACGTTTCCCTTGTCCTCTACACACTGCTGTTTTAGAGATTCATACATCATGCTTCAGTCGTTCAAATTCTTTTTTTGTGTGAGTTGCCAACATGGATCTATAATAATAACTGGATAGGGTATTACTAGCTTACAGCTGTTCCACTAGAACTCAATGTAAATTAAAACAGCTCGACCTCAGCTGACAGAAAACCTACAGCTTTCAGAAATATCGGATTTTGTGGGGATTTTAGTGTCCCTTGTCATCATGAAGTTTTTTTCTTTAAATCCACACTTTACTGCCACAAACTCCTCTCCTTTCCTTCCCGCTCTGTCTCCGCTCTTCCGCTGCTCTGATCAGCAGCTCTGATTGGTCAAAGCACAACCGAGCCCCTCTGTGCACGTGCATGAGAGCCGAACACGCGTATTTGGCGCAACGCATCATGGGAGCTCGTCCACTGCTCAGAACCGGGAGGACCAGACGATGCCCAAATATAGGAGAGTTCTGCTAATCTCCAGGTCCCCGTGAAGTCCCATGCGCTACTGAGCACAAGCCATTCATTTGGATAGGGCGCCATCTTGGATCACCAGGGCTTGGTTGCCATGCCCATCCATTACAAAGTAAAGCTAGATAGCATTAGCGTTAGAAGTTTTATCCACGACCTTTGTCAAAACTGCAATGTTGGCAAACAATTATGATGATGGAGTAGGGCATTTAAAAGAGATTTCTAATAAGGTTTAGTTTGGTGACACTCATAATCTTCACACACACTAAATGTTATCTTATTGTGAGTTTAAACGTTCTTATCATAATTTTTCGTCCATATTTCATTAACTCCTTTAATCAATTAGTTCTTGTCTGGGGATTTTTGTTTGATTCGTAGTTTTAATGTCAGCGCTAACAAGTTCATGGCATTTATCCATAAACCAGCTCAAGAATGCCCCTTGCATCTTAATTTAGCGCGAAATAAAGCCAGCGTCTCCTAAAATCCAATCATCACATCCTAATTGAAAGTGTGTCCCGTGTTTTCTATAATCAGGTTTCCATCACAACGCAACAACGATTTTAACGAATGACATTTACCACTGATTCAATTTGTCTTAAAAGGATTGATCTCACACTGTCTGTTATGTCTGCTTTCAACATCTCTGGAAAAAAAAGGAGTAATTTGGTTTCATTTCTTGGTAATTATTACTGTTTAGACACATTCTTCACTAATTTCTCAGAAAAAGGAGAAAACTATACTGCTGATACTGCTTACTCACTGCTGCTATAGTACTAATACTACTACTACTACTACTACTACTACTACTACTACTACTACTACTACTACCACTGCTACTGCTGCTGCTGCTGCTATTAATACAAAAAGTGCTGGGTCGGTCATGGAATACTGCTGCTACCACAAAAACCAAAACATTTAATTCAATGCATATTTAGAATTAGTTTTTCTATGAACCAACATTACTTCAAATACTATTAAAAATACTACTAAACTGCTTTGGTCTCATTTGAAATTGCAAAACCTCTTTATTTGAGAAACGGTTCTATGCTTGGTTGGTATTCCGGCAGTGTATTACAGCAGTGAGCTTATGAGGCTGGAATGGATGGAATTATGGAGAACAAGAATGCACTGTGGAAGTGGGTGGCCTCGAGAAGGACATGAGCAGATTTTTTTCTTGCATTTTTTTATAAATCTTTTGTGTTTTAGTGCTTTAGTTATTAGGCCCGAGCCCCGAACGGGGAAAGGGCCTATTGTTTTTGCTCGAGAGATGTCAAATTCTGCACTTTGAGCCTTAATTTGACCCCCTGAACATGCATGAAAAGTTGTACAATTTTGCCCAAACATCAGACCTGGTGAAAAATTTGATATTTGGGTGTTTATTTTTATGGGACTCAAAAAATGCCAGAACAGCGCCACCTACAACAGCCAATGGGAGTTTCAGAGGTCAAGTTTGTCGTAGAGCCATGAAATTTGGTACACATGTTCCTCAAGTCAAGATACGACCAAAATGTTATCATGGCTCCGCCCTCTGACAAACAGGAAGCCCATAAATTTCACTGCAAAATGGGAAAATGATCCGCAATCATTTTCATACACGTCGGTTGGAAAGCGACTCCTCCTCGGCCGTTTCACCGATTGGCCTCAAAATTGTTCCAAATCATCTCAACACATTTACCTTCAAAATGACTCTCAGGGAATTTTGATCAGTGAAACGTTGTTTGAGCAGCGGAGCGGCAAAATGTGACGGTTTTTTTGGCCGTTTTTGACAAGATTAATTTTGCTCCTGTTTGCACAAACAAAGTCTCATTTGCATTAAACTTGAATCCATTGTTCAACTCCAGGGTTTAGGTCAGGTGAAAGTGAAATATTGGAAATTGGCCCATTAGCGCCCCCTACAGACTGAGTCAAGGTTTACATGGGGAGCCAAACCAGCTCTACTTATCATGTTCATTACAATTTGACTAACAATCTTCTATGGCTACGGGAACAAATCTTCACACGGCGGCGCCACCTCCTTTGAGTGGTGCTGCGTGGTACGGTGTGGTGCGGCGTAGTGCGGGCCGTTGTGGAGCGGCGCGTTGCGGCTTGGTGCGGGGCGGCGGGATGGCTTGGCACGGGGTGGTGCGCGCGATGCGGGGGGTGCGCGCGGTGCAGCGAGGGCCGTTCGACGCCGCTTGTGGCTTTAATTTCTTCTTGATTTTGTAGTGATGACATAAGCACCCGGTCTGATATACTGGTATTTACCACCCGCCTCAAGTGGCAAGTGCACTCCTTGGATTGAAAAATAAGTTGAAATTGAACATTTTGCAACCACAATATCATACCCATTTTTGTTTGCCATTTCATGACTTTGTTGTGAGCTTTAAAAAATTCTACAAAGTAAATCGTCTCATTGCCAAAAAAACAAAGCGTAGTACATCTTCTTTAATCTCAACATTTGAACTCTCTAGAGAAATGTGTATGAATCTAGCAGCACACATTTTCAGTTCATTTTCATTTATGTGTTAGCAATAGCACCAACGACAGACACACAAAGCCTTTCTTCATAGCTGCAAATCATTCAAATGTCCACATCACATGTTTAGTGCGGTTTAGACACACGCTCACTGATGATGTCATGTGACCTCCTCCTCCAGGACATGCTGCAGTCTCCTCTCATAGACTTTTGACAACAGCACCAGAGTTTGTTTGCTTTGGAGGAATCTGCTCCGTATCCGACCGGACGGACCATGTTTTGGGACCCCATCAAAGGCAGCGCTCTGGGAGGAAGAGGAGGGGGCGCGACAAGGGGGTAAGACAGGCTTGTTGTGTTCTCCCATGAGCAAATGGAGTATTAGTGTTTTAAAAAAGGGAGTTTCTAAAATGTGACATTGCAAAAGAAAAGCTGCATTAAACCTATTTGAGTTACATTTGGCCCTTACACATGGTCTTGAGAATATTTAGGTCTTGTGTTTGAGATGGTGAAAATTTATGCAGGAAAACAAAATATTGACCAGAATATCTATACAGGTAGCAACCATTTTCCACCAAGTGACACCAAAAGACCCTTTATACTTTTTTTTCTGTTACAATATTCTTTGGTTTCACTCTCTCTGAAGTAGACCTAGTTCACTTTTGCCCTAAATGAAATGATGTTTTAAAAGTTACAAGAACAAGAGAATCTAAAGATTTGACAGAGGCCATAAATACCTGTGAAATCTTGTGATACATACTGTAGGTACATAATTCCAATGTTTGTGTTTTGAAGGTTACATACCCCAGCAAGTATATATAAAGTAAAAGGAGCTTCCACTGTTTGGATTCTCTGCTCCCTTGTGGTGGATAAAACTGTTTTCCTTGTTTGGATGTGGTAAGGTAGTTGTTCCCGCACCTCCTCTGCTGCTTCAGGTTTGCTCCTCTTTGTCAGCATCACTAATAAAGGCACAAAAGCCAAACATAATAGTAGTCTAACTGGTTTGAGGCACTGGCTGGGAAATAGAAGTTGAGTTCAAAAGTAAAAATTTTTTTTTTGCATTCCGCTGCCATTCTCTCTGCAGGTTATGACCACTTAAGGTTGCATTGCAGGGACACAGCAATGTTCTGTAAATATGCTGATGTGGTTTAAGGTGAACACTGCAGAAAGAAAGACAAAAATCAAATATTGTTTACAAGCCGATACAAGCTTTTTTTTTTTTAAATGTTGATGATTATGTTCCCACTCCATTTTCAAAATATTCTCATTTTTGGAGAAATGTTGATACAAAGAAAGTCTTGATAAATCTTTGCATGAAATGTATTCATGATCATATATTATTTCACATTGCGAGTTTAATTACTAGAGTAAATTTACTTTGATTTCAGAAAAATATTCTAATTAACCCAATATCTTCTGCCTATATAGTACTTTATGCTGGGATGAAAGAGCAGACATGCTCTACTACTTGCACTACTATTGCAAGCCTGGGCTATATTCTGGGGCCACCATAGGGGGAGCGAAAGGCCCTAGAAGATAAGTATAACGTCTTATGTCCAGTGAGTGTGACATAAACAGTAACTGACCAAAAGGAGTTTACTTCAAATGTAAGTCAATAGCAGCCAGAACAAGTTGGAGCAAAACTTTGTCAATGAGCACTTCCTTATTGAGCTCCATTGAGCTAAGCGAGTTAGTACAGTCCATCTTGTCCAGTTGATTGGCACAATTCAGCATAAAAGAGTGCCCCTACCTCTTTTTTTCTATATGCAATTCTTTGGTAGATTCCCCATGGTTTTACTCTGTCACTTTGGTCCCTCCAGAGGGCAGTTCTCTCCACTTGCATCAGTTGCCGTGTTGATATTTTGATAAAACAATTCCTCTCCCCCTCCTCTGCATTTGCTCGTCTCTTATTTTCTTACCGGTTGTGCTATCATGAGCCGGCGTGCTGCAGACAGGAAGCACACACTGGATTCAACTAAAGACCTTTTAGAAAAAAGTGGTAGATGCAAGATGAATGACGCAGGGATCAAGACCCTGTGACTCTTTTGTCTGCAATAATGGTAAGAATATGTATTGGATTTTTTTAGTATACAAATGTAAGATATAAAAATAAAACAATATTATATATTATGTGTATATATAATATATACATATATGAGTATTTAATTCTTATACGATTCTTTTAAATGTATTTCTGGCCGACACAGAAATCCATTTTAAGTAGGAGACCTCTGATTTAAAGCAACAATTCTCCATCCTGAAAAACAGATCTGGAGTTAGTTTTAGCTTCATCCATGCCAATTGACCCATTTACAGCCTACGTCATCGCAAAGTTCAGTGTGCATCGAGGCAATGGATGGAAAACAACTCATTGAAACATTCCATGATGAAAGTCAATCGAATGCGACTTATGCCTTATGCAACTTTTTGTGAGAGAAAAAAGTTTGTTTCGGATTTTTTGTTTTTATAAATAATAATAATAATAATTATAAATTTAATTTGACATGATTATTTTAACCGTGTGTGTTCTTATTTGAATGAATTCTACTCAATATGTTACACAGCAAACTCACAACAGAGGACACATCCTTGAATTTATATTTTAGCATATTTGACCATGTGACCCAGTGGATATGAGTGGTCAGCATGGTGCCACTGCTTTCCATCACACTTGTTTCTGGGATTATATAGCAAGGTTTTCTCTGCTGTGGAACCCCTGAGCCTACAACCTACAGAACAATTGATTCTGGATAAATTGTTGACAATCCTGATCCTGATCACTGGCGGTGATCAAAAGTGAAGGCACCATGATGCTCTTACCCACACTTGCAGCCATCAATTAATAAATAAAAATAGCAAAACAAAGTAAACATAATATAATCCAGTGTTTATTTTGTATGATTAACTTTACAAACAGCTGCTTTGAATGTCAGGTGAATTTCTCTGTACATATTTGTTCCGTGCTACCGTATGAACTTCAAATAAATACCTGAGCACCATTTCCACTGCGGCATTGTCTGTCTGGCGCACATATTTGACTTGTACACAAAGAACGTCCTATAGTAGCGGCTGTTCACATAATCAGCTTTCACGATCAACATCACGTTAGCCCAGAGCTATCATCATCAAAGACTTCGCCGCGTGCCCCGGGAACGTACACACTTTGTTTAGACTCAAACCGCTGAGTGTTTGCAGAGTCATTTGTATCTGCTCATGTGGGCTTCTCCTGTTTCAAGCAACATTTGGAGAAACACGTTACAGAAGATTAGTGTTTGGTGATTTACTTTTAGAAATTATTTAGTTTGATATTACTTTTAGAAAATATTACAGTCTCAAGAAAATAACTGGCATTTTGTTAGATGTAGTATAACACAACTGCATGTCAAATTAACACATGTTTAAAGTACTTGTTTATGAAAAGATGAAGAAAGCATGGCAAAACATTCCAATATTTTACTTGATGTGATGACTCTTTCTGTTGGCCAAACTACATGAGCTAATCTTGCAACTGAAAGGTTAGGCTTCCCAGCTTTAATTGCACTGTTACAATTATGAAAAAGCAGGATAGATATTGTTGTGCACACCTTCGACCTGCAGATAGCACTTTTCTATGCAAAACAGGCCCCAGACAAGGTTCACTTTCATTGTCTCCCATAAATCTGGGGAGGCTGGATTTCATATTCATGCAGCTAAAATCTGGAACATTAATTAATACATTTTCTACCCCTTTATTAGACCATTTCTGGGTCGCGGGGTTGGCAATGAGAGCCAGTGCTCATAGGGGCATTAAGTGTGGGGTTAAGTGTCATGCCCAAGGACCCAACGACAGCAGACATGAGTGGAAGCAGTTGGAGAAGGGATCGAACCCCCAGCAAATGCTTTTTTTCAGCACTTTGAGTTGCTTTGTGTATGAATTGGGCGAGCTAAGGTTGTGTGCCTCTCTCTAGGTATACATGTTTATATTATTTGAACTCTAGACCAGTAGAAACTTAAGTGTACAATTACTCTTTGTCGTGGCTCTCTGCTACCCCAGGGGGCCCTCTTAGAGCTGTCGAATGGACCATGTCCGCACAACTGGAATTCTTCATGGTAACTGGTTATAGACTGTATTTTAGGATTGGAATGACCGAGAGTGGACATCACCCATTGTGTTTGGCGAATGTGGAAGAAACTGATTTAAAGATATGCTTGCGAGATCCATTTCCTTACATGTGACCATAGACTGTAAATATTAACAGACGTAGTCATCTCCTCTGTTGAAACTAATGGGCCATCACTTTTGCCTTCTATGAACCTTTTTCAAAATGGCCGCAGGGCAGGAAAACGCATTGTGGCATTTGTTCTGAAGAAGTTAGCTTTGCTGGTTTGAGTTGTTGCTAAGATGGTTTCTAAGACGAGTTTCGACGGAGTTCCCCCTGCAAATAAAGGCATCTGATTGCTCAATTCTTTTACAGCTGGACTTAATATAAGACAAAATTGTAAAGTTGTGAGTTTGACACAAACAGTTACTGTTTAGTTTTCTTTTCTTTTCTAACGTTTAGGATAGGATGTTAGCATTGTACTGCATAAACAGTCTATATAAATAGTAATGGGCTGTCAGGCCTGGGGGAGAGGCTTTGTTTTAGCTGTAGCAGCAGCATGTTCCTTGCATATCATCTACCTTACTTCCACGACATACAGTAGACTTGAATGGCTTCTTAATTTGACTTCCATACAGTCTGTTTTTGTTTCCCTGCTTTTTTTCTGTTTACTTTGCGTCTTTAAAAAAAAACCTGGTATGCTTGAGGCAATTGTTTTCAGTCTGTATTTCACCGACAGTTTCCTTTACTGCAATAACACCAAACATGATGAAGTCATTTACCCTCTACCCAGCTACAAAAGCTATGGACATAATAGACAGTTTGAGATCATCTTGTGATTCCAATGCGTTGGCATGTGTCACGCCTTCTACTGTGTTGATAGCGGACAGGAGAATAATGATTTATGAATGCCTCATGGGCCTCTTGTATGTCTCACTCACTATACAAGGCTCCAGCGCCTCATAAAGACTCACTCTATCTGTCTGAGGAAGTGACAACAGCCCAATGCAATGTCTGCAGCAGTCCGACCAGACCTTGGTCTTATTTGTCTGCCCGTTTGACCCATGTGAAGTTCTGAAAGTAGCTTTTTTTATGTCTCACTGTAAACTGGTCAAGGGCTAATTTTTGAAATGGTTAGAATGAGAGATGCAGATTGCTAAATATACTGATAATTTGATTTTGCTTTGTTCTTCAATTGTGTATCTGCATGTTGTCTTTATTTGAAAACTGTAGAGACGGCACATGATGCTTGTGCTTGCTGGGTTTGATTCCACCTTCAGGCCTCGTGTCTGCGTGGGTTTCCTCTGGGTGCTCCGGTTTCCCCTACCACTAAAAACATAGGTCTGGCAGGTGCCTCCTTTACTGGTGATCCGCTCCAAAGTAAAAATGACATGCTTAATTTAACTGCATATTAGTGAATGCCAGTTACTTTTCAAATTGTGAAGGGCGAGTTGAACTTCTTGAGGACAAGCACCTGCCCTTGCTCACTTCTCCTGATTGAACAAAATTAAGTCAAATACTTCAGGTCCCTAATCATTGGTTTGATTGTTCTTACCGGTCGTAGCTATGCCCAGGTTGTTGAAAAAACCCATAGTGTCCCATAGTCAGTATGGGTCAAATTGATGTCAACAAGTCAAGGATTTAAGGATGTATATTTTTTATTTATAATCCAAATGTTTTAAAACATAATAATTCCCCAAGGACATAGAACAACAGAGCAGACAAAAGCACTAAACCCTGTCCTATTGAAACCATCCATTTTGAGACAACTGTAGATTCCCTCCCCACCATGGTTCCAATTTACAGTCGTTTGTCGTCAAGTGAACAACTGTCCAGCGGGGGCAGCGTAGTGCACCTCGAGCTGTTTGGCCATCTGTGCCTCCCCCCTCCCATTTCCTCAATTATTCCTCCCACCCCCGATAAAATAAATCTCACATCAGACTGTGCACGCTTCACTTTTCTCCTCCATGAATGGAAAGTAATGGCCCTACCGCCTCCTTTGCCCCCCCTAACTCACACCAAATTAAAAGCTCAGCCCATAATCTGCTGTACCCCTCCCTTCTTCCATCCACGTTACATTAAATAAATTGGATCCTATTGAAGAATAAGGGAAACGGCTGTATTGGATGTACATGTAGACACTTGTTTCTGGTCATTATTGATTAGAACTTGCAAATGAAAAACTTTGGTAGCAGATGGACACCTAAATTGCAATATTAACCAGAGTCAAAGGATGATAGATATTCTGATGCCTACACAAATTTGATTTATTCTGGGAGTCTGCAAAATTTGGTCCAAAGGTCAAGCAGCACTATGTGTCGAGAGACGCACCACCCAGAGACGCACCACATACCAGCCAGTGTAATGCATTTGGTAAAGATTGATCACGAAGTTGTATTATTGTATGTTAATTTGTAGTATTCTTTGCCTTTTTCTTCGCAACACAGTATGTATACATACATTTACTGTATATGCACATATTTCATCAAGGCATTACACACAATACAGATTTAAACAACAACATTTACCTGGGTTTACACCAGTAGCGGCGCCAGGTTTGCAATTTTGGGTAGGCCTGCAGATTAGTAAGTAGGCCAAATTCGCACGCAAACTACAAGGGGTAGCTGGAATTGGGGTTTCAAAGAATATGGTTCAAACGCACGCACGCGCACACACACACACCCAAGCACACACATACACACAAGCTCATTTATGAAACTTGCGTAGAAAAATGTGTACATTTGGGGTGTATATTCCATTTACGCAAAATCCAACGTCGGATTTATGAATGTGTGAGATCAGCCCAGATCTGTGCGTATACGCAGCTGCGGGTGTTGATAAATCGGCTGAATACGAACGTATTTATGAAAGTCACGCCTAGAATTATGCAGCAATGTTCGCGACAGGTCAGCACGGAAGTCCAAAAAGACTGTTGGAAGCCTCAAAAGGCACGTTTGTTTGTTATGTTTATGTAAAAATAAATATACGCTATATATTCAGCTGCGTTTTGCACAAATTTGCAAAAATAGTTTTGATACATTAGAAAAATCTCTCTTGAATTGTAGAAGTGAATAAATATAGATTGATTGAATGAATGAATTCATATATATTATGCAGCGGTGGCTCTCATGAATGAAGCGTCTGCAGCGTCTTGGACGCAGCCTGGCTCGGGGTAGAAGTGCGCATTGAAGCGCTGTACACTTCAGAGAGTGTTTGCGGTCCAGATTTCACAAAGAAACTGAAGCCAAAACTTCTGCACATTTGAGGAGTTATGTGGCGCGACCTCTCACGGCACTCGCTGCGCACTCTGGACAGGGCAGTGAGACATTTGTGAGTGAGCAATACCATCGGTGCGTTATTGGGGTGTGTGTCTGTGTGAGGCTAACACAAATCTAATGAAATAACACATTGCTTTACCAGATGTGAATGAGGAATACAAATAGCCGTGCGTAATTACGCAGTGCAGAGCCCATGTCACAGCAATAGCTGGATCACACATCCCTGTTGCGTAAAGTGTATTTACTGTATATAGAGCCTTTCACAGTTCAGGATCACAAACCGCTTCACATTTAAAAAATATATACAGATCAAAATAATACACACACAAGTCAGATTTAATAGAGGGTCCTGATCATGAGCTGTGATTTATTCGAAGTTTGCATTTTTCCATTAGACTTTTTCCGATGCGCAAATTCAACTTTTGAAACATGATGCTCAATGAAAACACAGCAAGTTTCATACATGAGGCCCTGTGTCTCACACAGGCTCATCAGTGCGAGGTGAACCTGGCCTGACCGCGCTCTCCTCCTCTGGGACCTACGGGCCCGGGCCTCTGGCTCCTCTACCTCACGAAGTTCACGCTGAACTTTCTTAAAACTAAAATGACTAAAAAGGCTGCTCTGTTGTGAATGTTTTGAGAGCGTTGTCAATCTTAAAGACGAGGAATGGCTGCTTGTTCTCGGGAACGAGCTTTGCGCTGCGTGATATGATCATGCAGATTATTGGACAAAATTATTCAGCCAATAAACAGGACTATTTGAAGCAACGTGAACGCTCAGGGGGTTACATTTTCTTAAAACATTAGAACGCAACATTTAGGCAATAATGTGTGTATAAAAATAACAATATTAAAATTATGACTTTTAATAAAAAGGCTAATGACTTTGAGAGGCGAAGAACAAATTTGAGTAGGCCAAGAAAAAAACTGGTAGGCACCGGCCTACCCGGGCCTATCACTGGCGCCGCGGC